>CM064487.1:59088980-59101480 GCA_032716605.1 Paralithodes platypus | reverse complement strand
TAAACATTCTCATATATTTTCATAACAATAACAATGCATGGAAACAATTGCGCATAGCTCACGAACCAATTACTCTATATTATTTTTGTTTTCACCATTGGAAAGAGCACAATTTTCCGATTCCGGTGATATATACAGTTATATACGTATCCGACCAAATAACGCAACCACGAGGTTGGGAACAGCTCGGAACCCGGCTAGCATCGCCGGAACAGAGACGGGTGAAGCGTAAATATTCGCATTTTGGCTCTTCATTTCAAATATTCATAGCGCAAAAAGTATTTGTCCTAGGAACTTCTAGTTTATTTTATACTCATTAGCATTATTTGCCGTATTCATTCAGCCTAAATTTAAAACCATACACTTCGTAGCAACGAAATAAATCGAAAATGTTATAAACCATATCAATCAAAATCAGATTTTTTTTTTTTTCGGTCACTGCATGGAAACAATTGTGCATAGCTCGCGAACCAATTATGCTATATTATTTTTGTTTTCACCGTTGGAAAGAGCACAATTTTCCAATTCCGGTGATATATACAGTTATATACGTATCCGAGCAAATAACGCAACCACGAGGTGGGGAACAGCTCGGAACCCAGCTAGCATCGCCGGAACAGAGATGGGTGAAGCGTAAATATTCGCAATTTGGCTCTTCATTTCAAATATTCATAGCGCAAAAAGTATTTGTCCTAGGAACTTCTAGTTTGTTTTATACTCATCAGCATTATTTGCCGTATTCATACAGCCTAAATTTAAAACCATACACTTCGTAGCAACGAAATAAATTGAAAATGTTATAAACCATATAAATCAAAATCATATATTTTTTTTTTTCGGTCACTGCTTGAGAACTATTGAAGATAAACAATTTCTGTTTTCAGATTTGGAAAGAGGAGAAAAAATACTATTATTTGAGCAAAACAAAATATATGGTCATCACTCACAATTTAGAGCTAGGACGGTGTGAAAACAATTGCATGGGAAATAATTGTATTCCGGACTCATTTACACTTTCATATTTCGATTTATTTACATTTTTTTTTATTTTATCATGTACTATAAATATTCCTCTTTCCATTGATATATGATACATCACAATAAACAGCATTCTGGAGGATGGAAATCGCGAAAAATGTAAGGCTTCGACAACACTCATGAGCCAAATTCAAGACCCAAAATACTTGTCAAGCGCCTCCTTGGACTTATTGGAACATAATATGTCGGAGGGAGTTAATACTTCGGTATTAAGGTTTCTCAAGAGAGCTACCCTTCATTATAACGTAATATTTGACGCACAGACTTGAGATTTGCACTAGGCTATGCAGCATGCCATGCGCACCAGTATCTCGTATCATTGACTCTAGCTAGACTTTATCAATCATAGTAGACATTAAGTATATTAACCTAATTACTCTTTTTATGCATACCCATTTATGATTACACAAGCATTTCACAGCCTAGTTTGATGTATTGAGGCACAAACGACTTAGGCTCTTTTTGTTGATAGGAATACTGCATTGTCGTGGCGATTATTATTATTGTTGTTGTGTTTAGGATATTCTTGGCTCCGACGGCATTATATATTCTGCCTTTTTGTGTGCATAGCCTGCACGAGCATTGTTCCGTTGCCTGCCTTTTTGGGTTCCATTTCCGATACGAGCATCTTTATAGCATCTAACATTTAAAGAAGATTCCTTGTTAGTGTTGAAGGACTTTAGTGCACTTTCTTTCATGCAGGAGTGCCTGACATTTATTGATTAAAGTAACGTAAGCTGTAACTTCTCTTACCACCTTACTTTGCATACCATAACCAAGCACCTTTGGTTATAGGTAGTAATAGGCTGTTTTCACATAACGTTAAGCCTAGAGTAGACGCACATTTATTGAGAGTTTGATAGCCTACTATTGCATATAGAACTCTGTAGAGTATTTGTGTTCTTTGTTCACTGGGAATATACATCAGAGGTTGGAGCTAGCGCTTTCCGTTGTAGCATTTATGCCATTACTAGTCCAATGAATAAGAGCCCTGATATATTTGAACCCCAGTCGTAACAAATTAATAAAGGAGACATGAAAAATGTACTAAAGCTCAGTGATAGCGAAATAACTGGTATAAATGGTTTCAAATTAGATAAATTTCGTTTCAGAAAAGATATAGGCAAATATTGGTTTGGTAACAGAGTTGTAGATGGGTGGAATAGGCTACCAAGTGATATAGTGGGATCAAGAACGATAGGGAGCTTTAAGATAAAATTAGATAGGCATATGGACGAGATGGGTTGGGTGTGAGGGGGATCTACCAGGTATGGGCCAATCGGCTTTTTGCAGACTCCCGTAATCTTGTGTTAATCTCTGACCGTTTTGGTGGGGTCAAGGTATTAGTGAGATGGGTCTATAATTGGGCCTTTTAATTAGGGTTGGGTGTGACAGGGATCTGCCTTGTATGTGCCGATCGGCTTTTTTGCAGACTCCCATTTTCTTATGTTCTTATTGTATTCACATTAGGAAGGACCGCTGGCAATAACAACTAGCCCAACCAACCATTTTAACTGGTACAAATCCTGCATAATACCGCCTAAAGTTAGCTAGAATAATATATAACACACGTCGCTGGTACTCAAACGTGAACACAAATATTACAGTGTATCTGACTGAACTGCATATTTTCATCTGTATTTGTCTGTGTCTAATTTGAGTACGACGTTTTATTGTCTGTACTGACTTGTTTATTTTTCTTTATAAGTACTGTACATAATATCCGTCTGTGTGTCTGTCTGTAAATATCTGCCTCTGTGTGCGTCTGTATTTATGCTTGTGTATTTGTAATTGTCTGTATGTAGATGTCCGTCTGTATCTGTGTCTGTATGTATATCTGACTTTTCTAAAGCTCCTGTATTTCTATCTGAAAATTCGAGAATGGATAATAAGTCGTAGGTGTGTGTATAAACCTTTAAACCGTCTTGGTGGTGTAATCGTTAATGTGTCTAAAAATCTGTGTGTGATAACCCGGGTTCGAATCCTGGTGGATTACATATATGATTTCATTAATTTCCACAAACGAAAGTCAAGTCCATTATTTTCACTCATTATTATTGTATATCTAAAGGTGAAATTGTGGTTTATAGTTAAGATTATGCCTTGGAAAGTTATATAATGGCCAAAACAATGCTATTAATTTTCTTATATTTCTTCTCATATTCATCAAAAATCTATAAACAAAATTGCTCCTGTTTGACACCCTGTCGTGCATCATAACAAAAGTCAACATACGCAAAGTGAGAAATTTCGGTGATATTTTGTTCTTATCTTCCGATTACTCCCAGATAATTAAAAGGTATCAGGCGAGTATTATTTAGTTTTAAGATTGGCATTAATATGGGATGGGCGAACTTATTTCCTCATTTCTATATATCTTTATCATTTTTCTTTATAGTTTCATCCATTGACCTCAACCTCTCCCTAATATAACCTGTATTAACTGTATATCATCGATAGCGAAAAGAGGAACCGACTTTCGGCCTGGATATTTTCTCTACCGAAAAATTTAACCAAATTTTATCTTAAAAAAGAGGTTACATAATACACATATATATATATATATATATATATTATGTATACACACAATATGTAGATGGGAGAGAGAACCTTGAGAAGATGAACAGGCAACAATACTATATATATATAATATTATGCAGAAGCCCTCATGCAGAAGCCATTATGCAGAAGCCCTCATACATGACAAGTTGATTGGTGGGTAACATTACCGGAGGGGAGAGGTAGAGAGGTAGAGAGGTAGAGAAAGAGAGAAAGAAAGAGAGAGAGTGTCTGTCTATGTTTATATGTGTGTCTTTTTGAGACATTTCGCCTTTATATAATGTTTATTTTAAGACCTTTCTATGTTGACTTTTTAACGAGAAGAGGATCGAGGGGGAGGAATGATATACAGTTAATACAGGTTATATTAGGGAGAGGGGATGATATACAGTTAATACAGGTTATATTAGGGAGAGGGGAGGGGGGAATGATATACAGTTAATACAGGTTATATTAGGGAGAGGGGATGATATACAGTTAATACAGGTTTTATTAGGGAGAGGGGATGATATACAGTTAATACAGGTTTTATTAGGGAGGGGGAATGATTATACAGTTAATACAGGTTATATTAGGGAGAGGGGATGATATACAGTTAATACAGGTTATATTAGGGAGAGGGGATGATATACAGTTAATACAGGTTTTATTAGGGAGGGGGAATGATATACAGTTAATACAGGTTATATTAAGGAGAGGGGATGATATACAGTTAATACAGGTTATATTAGGGAGAGGGGATGATATACAGGTTATATTAGGGAGAGGAGATGATATACAGTTAATACAGGTTATATTAGGGAGAGGGGGAATGATATACAGTCAATACAGGTTATATTAGGGAGAGGGGAGGGGGGATGATATACAGTTAATACAGGTTATATTAGGGAGAGGGGATGATATACAGTTAATACAGGTTATATTAGGGAGAGGGGATGATATACAGTTAATACAGGTTATATTAGGGAGAAGGGGGATGATATACAGTTAATATAGGTTATATTAGGGAGAGGGGATGATATACAGTTAATACAGGTTATATTAGGGAGAGGGGATGATATACAGTTAATAGGTTATATTAGGGAGAGGGGATCATATACAGTTAATACAGGTTATATTAGGGAGAGGGGATGATATACAGTTAATACAGGTTATATTAGGGAGAAGGGATATATACAGGTAATACAGGTGTAGCTATAGTATCAGTTAATACAGGTTGTATTAGGGAGAGGGGATGGTATACAGTCAATACAGGTTATATTAGGGAGAGGGGAGGGGGGATGATATACAGTTAATACAGGTTATATTAGGGAGAGGGCACAGTTAAAAAGGCACGAAACTTCTTAAAATAATGGACTGAATGGCTCAAAAATCATAGATAGATAGATAGATAGACAAACTCTATATATATATATATATATATTATGTGTATACACACAATATGTAGACAGACAAACTCTCTCTCCCCCCTCCCCTCTCCCTAATATAACCTGTATTGACTGTATATCATCCTCCCTCCCCTCTCCCCAATATAGCCTGTATTGACTGTATATCGTTCCCCCCTCCCCTCTCCCATAATATAACCTGTATTGACTGTATATCATCCCCCCTCCTCTCTCCCCAATATAACCTGTATTGACTGTATATCGTTCCCCCCTCCCCTCTCCCCAATATAACCTGTATTGACTGTATATCGTTCCCCCCTCCCTAATATAACCTGTATTAACTGTATATCATCCCCCCCTCCCCTCTCCCTAATATAACCTGTATTGACTGTATATCGTTCCCCCCTCCCCTCCCCCCAACAAAACCTCTATTGGCTGTATAACATCCCCTCTCCCTAATATAACCTGTATTAACTGTATATCATCCCCCCTCCCCTCTCCCTAATATAACCTGTATTGACTGTATATCATCCCCCCTCCCCTCTCCCTAATATAACCTGTATTGACTGTATATCGTTCCCCCCTCCCCTCTCCCCAATAAAACCTGTATTAACTGTATATCGTTCCCCCCTCCCTAATATAACCTGTATTAACTGTATATCATCCCCTCTCCCTAATATAACCTGTATTAACTGTATATCATCCCCTCTCCCCAATATAACCTGTATTACCTGTATATCATCCCCCCTCCCTAATATAACCTGTATTAACTGTATATCATCCCCTCTCCCTAATATAACCTGTATTAACTGTATATCATCCCCTCTCCCTAATATAACCTGTATTAACTGTATATCATCCCCTCTCCCCAATATAACCTGTATTAACTGTATATCATCCCCCCTCCCCTCTCCCTAATATAACCTGTATTAACTGTATATCATCCCCTCTCCCTAATATAACCTGTATTAACTGTATATCATCCCCTCTCCCTAATATAACCTGTATTAACTGTATATCATCCCCTCTCCCCAATATAACCTGTATTAACTGTATATCATCCCCTCTCCCTAATATAACCTGTATTAACTGTATATCATCCCCTCTCCCCAATATAACCTGTATTAACTGTATATCATCCGTCTCCCCAATATAACCTGTATTAACTGTATATCATCCCCTCTCCCCAATATAACCTGTATTAACTGTATATCATCCCCCCTCTCCCCAATATAACCTGTATTAACTGTATATCATCCCCTCTCCCCACTATAACCTGTATTAACTGTATATCATCCCCTCTCCCTAAATATAACCTGTATAACTGTATATCATCCCCTCTCCCTAATATAAGCTGTATTAACTGTATATCATCCCACCTGACCTCTCCGTAATATAAGCTGTACTACCTGTATAACATCCCCTGTCCCTAATATAACGTGTATTAACTGTATATCATCCCCTCTAATATAACCTGTATTAACTGTATATCAGCCCCTCTCCCTAATATAACCTGTATTAACTGTATATCATCATCTCTCTCTAATATAACCTGTATTGACTGTATTCGTTCCCCTCCCCTAATAACCTGTATTAACTGTATATCATCCCCCCCTCCCTAATATAACCTGTATTAACTGTATATCATCCCCCTCCCCTCTCCCTAATATAACCTGTATAACTGTATATCATCCCCCCCTCCCTAATATAACCTGTAGTAACTGTATATCAATCTCTCCTCTCCCTAATATAACCTGTATTGACTGTATATCGTTCACCCCCCCCTCTCCCCTCTCCCTAATATAACCTGTATTAACTGTATATCATCCCCTCTCCCTAATAACCATTATTAACTGTAGCGGCCAACATAGTCGAGTTAAAAAATCTGGACTATGTCCCCCTCCTAATATCAAAAATTTGACGTATTCTGTCTATAACCCCCTCCTACCCCGCCATACTGACTGTATAATCTCCCCCCCTCCCCCCTCAGCTACATCTCAATTATGTACTGAAAACCGAATTCCCTCACTCGCGTTGCACGGTTATTTCAAGAAAACTATCCCTACAAGATCTGTCATTCGAAAGCTCTGTTTATGCCCTCTCCCTAGGGATAGGTAACTTGTTTATCGTTCTGGGTCTATTTATTCATGAGTAACATCCCTATCTCCGCTCCTAATATAACCTCGTATTAATTGTATATCATCCCCCCTCTTCATCTCCCTAATATACCCTGTATTGACTGTTATCATCTCTCCTCTGTCTCTCTCCTCTCTCGTCTCTATTCTTCTCTCTCCTCTCTCTCTCTCTATCTCTCTCTCTCTGTCTCTCTCTCTCACACACACACACCACACACACCCCTTTATTTAGACTCCACCCCACACTAACCACTCCCCTTTTCCAAACATATAAATAGCGCCATCTCACAGAGAACGAACTACAATTTAAGCTGCTCCCCGACACAAAAGGTATTCTCTCCCTCTGTATTCTATAATATATATATTTGTATAATGTGTAGTGCGCTGGTGTTAGTTTATTCTGTTTGAATATGTCAATTGTAGGGTTATTTATTTTTAGGAGACAATATCGAGTGTTCCAACCAGCGTCTCCTCATATAAACTGAAGGAGACAAAAAGGCACGTTTGTACATTTAATTCAATTTATATACAATGTATATTATAGATATACAGAGGCCAGATACAGGGCTCGCTAGTCTAAACCAATATCTGTTTCCAAGAGCGCGCTACACTCGCGATCTAGTCGGCATACTCCATACATACTCGAAAAAATGCCTACCCTACTTAAAAATAATGGACTGAACATCTCAAAACATACATAGAAAGACTCTCTCCCCCTCCGTGATTATATCCTGCAATTAGCTTGTCAAGAAGGGTAATTTATAACTTGTTTTATGGCGGCGGGATATTATACTCTGTTGAAAAGAAAAATATATATATATATATATATATTATTTGGCTAGTGACCTTATTAACTTGTCAAGGAGAGGGAATTAATGAGTGTTTAGTCACGATAAATATAAAGATATATATATATATATATATATATATATTTGGGAATTCTCTGAGTTCCCCATCCGATATGATCTCACACACACTCACACACACACCCCTTTATTTAGACTCCACCCCACACTAACCATTCCCCTTTTCCAAACATATAAATAGCGCCACCTCACAGAGAACGAACTACAATTTAAGGCTGCTCCCCGACACAAAAGGTATTCTCTCCCTCTGTATTCTATAATATATATATGTTGTATAATGTGTAGTGCGCTGTGTTAGTTTATTCTGTTTGAATGTATACACATTATACAATATATATATATATATATATTATAGAATACAGAGGGAGAGAATACCTTTTGTGTCGGGAGCAGCTTCTAAACATTAATATAAAATAGTTTAGTCCCCCAAATTATCAGGTTTTCTTTGCGAGCGGGTGGCACTACATGGGAAGAAACGATTGTAGGGGTAACTCAGGAAAATTGATCACGGGCTTAATTTAAAATACGTTTTAGTTACGAGTAAATTTAAAGCTTTATTAATAAATAGTGCTTGTTTATTCACCTAATATGATGATGAATCAGCCATTTACTATCCGATTTTGTCTCCAATTTCGCCATATAAGTAGAACAAGTACACATACACACTCCCTCTGAAGCTTTTTGAGTGTGTTTTTTTGAGACGTTCAGTACATTATTTTAAGTAGGGGTAGGCGTTTTTCGAGTATGTATGGAGTATACCGACTGGATCGCGAGTGTAGCGCGCTCTTGGAAACATATAAAATATTGGTTTAATTGATAGCGCGCCCATCCAGGTGTCTCTATTCAGATGAAATTTGTAGTCCATTATATACATGTAAGTCCCGATATTGGGGCGAGCTAAGATGTAGTAGAAACACAATGTATGGGGAGACCTGGTTGGAACACTCGATATAGTCTCCCAGAAGATAAAATAAATAACCCTACACTTTAGTGCGCCGTTCTTGCGGAGAGGAAACTGTGCAGCCACACACCTATTTTGCCTTGGATGCCGAGTTTCTTAACACCTTAAGATGTACCGCCCAGCGGGGTGTTTTTAGCCAAAATAGGGCTGTTTACGTGATCATTTTCATGCCTAAATAAGACCCAGAACGTAAAACAAGTATCTATCCCTGAAAGGGCATAAACAGAGCTTTCGAATGACACCATAACGATCCTTTTATGATGGCTAGTTTTCTTGCAATAACCGGGCAACGCGAGTGCAAAAAGCATGTAATTAGGCACTTTCCCCATACAATTCCGTATATAGCGAGTGAGAGAGGGAGGAGGGAGGTGGGGATTCGTGTCAGTAGGTTCGCCGACGGTGGTCTGGAGCAGTCATACGCTCGCTACTCTCCTGCCACCACTTGTCTCTCTCTCTCAGCAACATTACGTGCTGAAATTGCCACTCGACCTATGTCGAGCACCGCCAAATAGTCCAGCTTTATTTAACTCGACTTATGTTGCTCGCCGCTAATTAAGGGTTAATCTTGTGAAGGAGGATGCCGTGATCCACCTTGTCGAATGCTTTAGCAAAGTCTAGAAACACGACATCCACATTTTCTCCACCTCTACAAGCCTGTGGAGTAGCCAGTCATGATGTGCCAGGAGCTTCGAAAGGCATGACCTGCCTTTCCGGAAGCCATGCTGGCTGGAGTTCATAAGGCCAATTTTTTCTCCAGGAAGTTGACAAGCTTGTTCCTCGGGACTTTTCAAATATCTTGATGAGGTGGATGTTAGAGCTACCGGTCGATGGTTCTTCGCCAGGCTCTTTTCACCATCCTTGTAGACTGGAGTAATGATGGCCTGTTTTAGTGAGGATGGAATTGTGCCATTGAGTGTCTCCAAAGCTTGCAGATAGGAGGAATCAGGGCGTCACAAGCATTTAATCAGCAGTATGGCTGGTACTCCGTCAGGACCAGCAGCTGCATTCGTTCTCAGTTCTTTGATGGCTTTTCGTAGGTCTGCCTCAGTCAGTTCAATATCACTTAGTCGAGTCGGTTGTGGAGTGTCTTCCGTGAATAAAGCTTGGGGGTGCTGGGTTGCAGTTGTTGGCGCGTGGTGTGCTGAAGACATTCTCGTACTGGATCCCGACTACATCTTTGGGGTCGTTTACAGCTTCACCATCCTCTGTTCTTAATGGCCTGCACTTCCGTCTTAATTTGTTGAGAAGTCTCTCTCTCTCCTCTCTCTCCAAACTTTCACTCACCTGGCTGTCTCTCTCCGTGTACATATTGTGTGTACACACGACTAATACACATATTAAATAGTTATTTATACACTTAAATCTTTGTATGTGATTATGATCCTGCAATTATGCCGGGCCATTGTTGTTTCTACTAATCTTAGCTCGCCCCAGTATCCGGGGAACTTACATGTGTATAATTACTACAAATTCCTTCTGAATGGATGGGCTGCTAGTCAATCTAACCTAAGAGGGCGGGGCGATGTCAGTCGGCATAACCTCCATATATACATCGCCTTATCCCGTGTACCGTCTTATTATCCACGATTAGAATAGGTATAACGGCCGCTACTTTAAAATCATAAATAAAATTAATGGAGATAGGTGTGGAAGATACGATCCCTACTATTGGGGCAGGGAAATTCTTCATAGGCTCAAGGGCGGCCATGGAAAAGGGAAATCGAGCGAGCATATAAACGGAGCGAGATTGAGTTGAGGGTGTAGAAATGAATAGCTGCGTGGCCTGAAGTAGGTGACCTTGGAGGGTCCCCACAACCGCACCGTCTTTCTACCATGTCTAGCTCTTGCTGACCAAAAACAGCTGCTACCCTAAGGCTCCCCTCCTGCGGTCCTTGTCCTCTGTAAACACTCCCTAACCCATCTCAGAACAATATGTTTTTTAAGGTTTCCTATCCTCCCCCACTCCGCTATCTTAGAGATTGACCACTAACGAAACCGAAAGATAGGGATTTGTATGCGTTTTTGTATTTTGTTATTTTTTACTCGATCGCGCCTGTAGATGAAGAAATCCATCACCTCACACCGAACCTCATCCCACCAAACAAAACATATATGGTCGACATAAAAGTCAGACAATCAACGCGCAACAGGCAAAATGACAAAAGGTTTTAATGGAAGAAATGGAAACTTTTTTGAAATTTGGAGTGAATTGGTTAAAGAATATTAAAAGTGGTAGATTTATAATAAGCGCACTATAACTTTAATAATCCGGAGATTATTTTTTTTCTTTTTCAGACATAAATACGACCGAGAGGGCCCTCCAAACCCCTAACCTACTGGGGTGTGAGTGAATAAAAGTAAGTAGATTTATATAGACCCTATAATTATACAGCCGGATTATTTTTTCTTTTCACAGAACGGGGGGACCACCACCACCCACGCCACCTACCTCTGTACCACTATAACGGGAGTCCCGACCACCAACCACCACCTAGTACCACTAAACGGGGGGGGAGGGGGGTTGGGGGGGGCCGTATCATCACAGCACAACACGAAATAACCCCAAAAAGGTGACACTGTGTGGTGTAATTTTGTTGTTTCCAATGAAATTTCTGTGTAAACCATAAAACTGTTTTTCTTTTTTTCCAAGCACCTTGGGACTCCGCCTCGCCCTCTTGTATAAATTTGGATAAGAAAGACAAAAGTTATTCCTGTTAGAAGCAATATTGGCCACAGGGAACATTTTACGGTTTCTGGATATATTTGTTTGACACGTTGGTGGTTGGCACATCCTCTTTTTTCAAAACCCAGATGGGCCGAATCGACCAACCAGCTAAACAAGGGCCCAATTATGTTCCAAAAGTGTTGTGAAGCCCATGTCCTGCTAAAAAGGTTCAAAACCTTCTAATTTCAACAATCCCGCCAACATAATTCCCCCCATAAGGCTAGTTCCGCTAAAGGGGGTTAAAAGTGGTAATTTTTTTCCTACTTCTATAGATTTTAATTATTTTACTTATTATTTTCAGACAATGCAGCCTGTACGGTGGAGACCACCACCAAACGGATTTAGGCAAACCATCAATCATCACAACCAACCCAACAAACGAAGCTAAATACAAGGTTTTATGAAATGAACAATATTTTTATGGGAGTGAATTGGGTTTAACAAAATATATAACGTGTATTTTTATATAGAATTTATAATTATTAACCTCCTCATTATGTTTACTTTTTTCATAATTATAATCCTAATTATTTTACTTTTCAGAGGAAACCATTCCGCCCCAGCCGTGCGGAAATTACCACCTACCTCCCCCACGTAAACTGGGGAAACCAATCATTCAATCATCATCACCAATGTTTTCATGGAACCTATTTTTTTATGGGAGTTGATTGGTCTTGTTGGTGGAGACAAGAAAAAAAATATCTTAAGTGATTTTTTATATATATTTAATAAGTAATACACTCATTCAATAACTATTAGTAGTACCAGTGCTTTAATTTTTTTATTTTAGCTGATATTAACCCTTTTAGCGGACAAATGGCTATTTATGGT
>CM064487.1:58909568-59088880 GCA_032716605.1 Paralithodes platypus | reverse complement strand
GATGTATGGAAACTACCTAATACATGGTTTTTTGCGAATAGTTGACTTGCCTTGCGACCGTTGCAAGAAAACCACGTTGAGGTTCGTACAAGGCATGGTTGGGGTGTTAGATTGCCGAAAGCTCTGTTCATAGCTCGTTCAGGGATATATACTCCTGATTTTACGCCCTCTGGGTTTTATCTTAGGCCCATGCGAAATGATCACGTAAACAAATCCTATTTATTGGTGGTTAAAAACACCCCGCGTGAGGCCGGCGCAGTACATATACAATTACACGCCTAGGCCGCTCGTAAGGTAGATTAAGGGCAGTGAATGGATACAGTTGTAACATAGTTTCGACTGGCAATATGCAATATTGCCCTAATATTGTAACATTAACTGCTAGCAACGTCAGCGTACTCACCAATAGCGTTAGCCGTTAGATTAGTTTGTAGGGTTAGATTAGACATAGTTAAGCTGTAATCAAAAGCCACAAGATAGAAGTACATCATCTTGAAGCTTTATTTAGCATTGGTGAGACCTCATTTGGACTACGCTGTTCAGTTTTGGTGTCCAAATTATAGAATGGATAATGACTCTCTGGAGGCAGTCAAACGAAGAATGACGGAAATTATCCACAATATTAGACATTTTCTCATATGAGGAGAGGCTGAGAACCCTTGGCTTGCATTTATTAGAAAGACGAAGATGTAGAGGAGATACGATAGAGGTGTTTAAGAGGATGAAAGGTGAGAACAAGGGAGATATTTCTAAGGTATTAAAGCTTAATAACGGTGAGAGAACCCGTTCAAATGGCTTCAAATTGGATAAGTTCCACTTTAGAAAAGATATAGGTAATAACTGGTTTGGGAACAGAGTTGTAGAAGTGTCGAATAGATTGCCTAGTGCAGTGATTAGCTCAGCAACGGTAGAAAATGTCAAGTGCAAACTGGATAGTCAAGAATGATATGGGTTGGATGTGAATGGGATCTGCCTCTTCTAGGCCAGTCGCCCATATGCAGATTTCCGGTTTCTTATGTTCTTATGTTCTTAATAAGTAAAAGAAATATAGTTATATTATTTAATTCTTCAATAATATATAATTCATGAATAAATCCTGGATAATAAACTTGCCTTACTCAATATTGTAATAATTTTTCATAATATGCCATTTTTTCCTACCCCGAAGAATACGCCATGCTTTCCTGTGCCTTTTTTTCCCAGTGCCCTTTTTTCGGGTGCCTTTTTTTACTGTGCCTTTTTTCCAGTGCCCTTTTTTCCTACATTCGGTCCGCACGGCAGGATAAAGCACCAGATGACGTTGATACGGGCCATACGGCTTTGATACGGACCATACGTCTTTGATACGGGCCATACGATTGTGATACGGCGAGTTCGTGATGGAGACCAGACTCAAACGATTTTTTACAGTTGCCGGGGGATTCCCACAAACTTTTGAACAGCTCAAAATCTTGTGTCGACCCCCGATACGTCGCTTGGACCGTGAGAGTCACCCACGGCTAATTTACGATATCCACGATTATGTTGCCGATTTGCCGTATCAGGCTGAAATTTCGAGTCGGAAACTTGCCTGGAGGGGCTTTCGTGTCAGTGTGCAGCGACCTTTAAGGGACGCTCTATTAGTAATCGTCTTTCTTATCTTACTAACTCTTGGTCATCCTCCTTCTGGTACTTCGGTGAGACTTTTTCTGTTGCGCTGGACATATCAAAGGCCTTCGATAGGGTCTGGCACATATCCCTTATTTCCAAACTAACCTGCTACAGTTTCTATCCCTCCATCTGTGATTTTGTCTCTAATTTCTTTTCCGGCCGTTCCATAGCTGCAGTTGTGGATGGCCACCGTTCACTTCCTCAACCTATCAACTCCGGTGTTTCTCAGGGTTCTGTACTATCTCCAATTCTCTTCCTACTATTCATTAACCCAGGGACTGCGGCCAGACTCTTAAGAGGTTCTACTGGGCAAATGCGGCCAGACTCTTAAGATCCAAGGCCTAAAAAAAAAAAAATTAAAACACCCCAGTGGCACTTAAAACAAAGCAATTTGTTATTAGGTGAGATAATTCCCCTCCATTACTTGCTACCACTCTTACACATGTGTCCCCCCACCTTCTTCTCCTCCCCCCACCCCCTTTTCACTCCTCTTCCCCCTCCTCAATTATCCAGTATTTTCCCTATTATTCCCGATATTTATCGAGTATTTTCGTGCGAGGACGGCTGGGAGAGAGGTGGGAGGATGGGGGACTGTATCTCTGACCCTCTAAGCCAGTCTGAGAGCTCCCCTTGTCTCTCAGTACTATGCCAGACACGAGAGAGGGAGGGTGTTTCTCTCTTGCCGGTCAAGGTCAGGTTACTACTGTGGGGCTAAAATATATGATTTTCATCAGCCAATTGCTGTTACCACTTATTTTATTGCTTTCCAATGTTCATATGTTCATATTAAAAGTAAAATAGGTGCATATGGATAAGTATTAATTATATATATGGTAAATTGACGATTTTTGTAAGGAATATATCAAATACCTTCGCATGGTGGGCACTTTCAAATACCATAGCTGCGCAGCTTATAAGTTAACAAGTCTCAACTGCACCTCCAGCCCCATTCACTCATATGCTGACGACTCTACATTACACTAATCAACCAGCCTTCCACAACACCATTCACAGCAAGTACTCCAAAACTTATGTAAGGAGGCCGTAAAACCCCTATCTTCTCATCTCACTACTCTCTCTAATTGGGGCAGAGAAATCCTTGTTACTTTCAATGCTTCCAAAACTCAATGTATCCATCTGTCTACTCGTTGCCCCCTTCCAAAAAACTATGACCTACTCTTCATCAACATACAAATTAACCCTTCATCTTCTCTAAAGATTCTTGGTGTCTCTTTTTCTTCTGATCTCTTTTGGAAAGATCATATTACCACTCGAGCTAAAACAGCTTCCCAGAAGCTGAGTGTGCTCAACTGCCTCCAGATGTTCTTTACCCCCGCACAGCTTCTTGCTCTGTACAGGGGCACAGTGCATCCATATATTGAGTATTGTTCACACGTGTGGGGAGAATCCTCTCACACAGCACTTCTAGACAAAGTAGAAAGGAAAGCCTTCCGTCTCATTAACTCATGTTGCATCTCTCTCACTATTCTATCGCTATTACAATAATCATTGTTCCTCAGAGCTCTCTCAGTGTATACCTCTTCGTAGAGCACGTAGCACCCGTCCTGCAACACAATCCCACCCTTACTCTGTGCAACTCTCCAACCCAGGAGTGAAATGTTATTCGCAGTCTTTCTTCAATTCAACAGCTGAGCTCTGGAACTCTCTCTCAGAATCAGTCTTTCCCTCTTCCTATGACTTAAATTGCTTCAAACTCTGTGTGTCCAGATATTTTGGCTCGAACGTCCCTTGATTTTAGCCCTGTCACTCTTTCAACTCTGGGGGAGGCACTTGCTACGGGCAGTTCTGTCTTTTGTCTCCCTGACTGACATAGAAAAAAAACATTCTTTGGAACAGGTTGAATGACAGCAAACTTCCAACAAGAAGGGAAGACGTTAGAGGAAAGACAGAGACGAAAGAGTTTGCATAGGCAAGGGGGTCAGCACAGTTTTTTAGTACAGTTATTTAGTACAACAGGAGGAACACCATCCGGACCGAACGCCTTCTTAGTATTAAGCCCAGAGAGGGTAGAAAGTACATATTTAGAAGAGATTATGATATTAGGCATGAGTAAGTGAGAGGGGGATGGAGAGGGAGGAATAGCACCGGAATCATCCAAGGTGGAGTTTCTAGTAAAAGTATGGGTGAAGAGTTCAGCTTTGTCAGAGGAAGAAGTGATGGTAGTGCCGTCAGAGTGGAAAAAGGGAGGGAAAAACGAGGAAGAACAAATGTTGGAGAGTTTTTTGGCTAGATGCCAGACAGCTTGGGAAGAGATAGAGTTGGATAGTTCAGTGCATATATTATTGATGAAAGAGTGTTTGGTGAGTCGAAGAACAGATTTGACTTGATTCCAGGCAGAAACATAGGAAGAATGGGATTCTTGAGTTTGAAGGCCTGGTACCGTTTGAATGCTTCCTCCTTATTGTAGACAGCAGTAGAACAAGCGTGAGTAAACCATGATTTTTTTGCAATAGTCTGAGAGAAAGGAAAACAATTATGCCTCTATGCCCGAGAGGATTGCCTCGGTCAAGATACATAGCCTAACAGGTATGTTCACTTTGGCCCAAATATTCGTCCCGTGCACGCCTGACGTCACTAGGTGATTTTTCAGTAGGGTTCACCAGGTGAGGAGCGGTCAGTCCCGTCCCGACCTCTGGCCAGTTCAGGTCAAGGCTTGGGTCCCGGTCCAGTGAACCCACTCCAGCCATTAGACTTAGATTTCCATGCTGCCTCCAGATTTACTGACAACTTTTCAAATAGCTTACTTTGCTTTTTTTCCAATATGCCCTATTGTGCTATTGCTGGATGCAATTCCAATAATAGCAATAAAAATGTCCCCCATCTACAGTTTCACCGCTTCCCCCCCAATAAAGAAATGCAGAAACAGTGGATTGCTCTTTGCAACCCCAAAAAAACTATTAATGTCAAGACTGCACGGTCTGCAGTTTGCATTTTAACCGTACATCATACAAGAAACACCTTATGTATGAATTATTAAATAAACCAGTCCCCAATCGTCTGATTGTATTGATGGATGATGCAGTACCAACACAAATTTTACCAGGTATGTTGATGCTAATAAATCGCAATATTTGCCTATATACAATGATTAACCTATTCAGTACATCATTATAAGTTCTAATTAAATTACCACTATGATTAGACGATTGTATTCAGCTTAGGAAGGAGATATAGCAATAATAAGGTTTCAAACTATTTCACCTGACCTTTGTGGACTACCAATTCGTTAAAGCTTCATAATATCGTCTAAATTGGCTACAATAAAATATAGCACACGTTGCTGATACTCAAGGGTTAATATAGCACACGTTGCTGATACTCAAGGGTTAATATAGCACACGTTGCTGATACTCAAGGGTTAATATAGCACACGTTGCTGATACTCAAGGGTTAATATAGCACACGTTGCTGATACTCAAGGGTTAATATAGCACACGTTGCTGATAATCAAGGGTTAATATAGCACACGTTGCTGATACTCAAGGGTTAATATAGCACACGTTGCTGATACTCAAGGGTTAATATAGCACACGTTGCTGATACTCAAGGGTTAATATAGCACACGTTGCTGATACTCAAGGGTTAATATAGCACACGTTGCTGATACTCAAGGGTTAATTCTACAGTATAGTCAAGCGGTGTGGCAAACAAAGTTGGACTATGGGTAACCCCCCCTCCTATTTCCCATGGACATTCCCCTGGGTATAGGTGCGACATTCATTGGCTAGTTAAAAGTTCACCGCTACATATAAATGGCGCTGATAAGCCTCCCTCTCACCCAACCCCTCAGGCAGTAGATATTTATGTTTTTACTTTAACTTAAGTAACTTTATATGTGGGTACTTTTATTTTTAGCTGAGTAACCTTTCATGTACATACTTTTACTTGAACTTGAGTAAAATTATTCGGTACTTTGTACAACCATGATTAATAGATATATATATATTTATTGGTGTGTGCGTGCGTGTGCGTATGTGTGTGTGTGTGTGTGTGTGAGTGTATGAGCGACTACAAGATACACTACCGGTACTATTTGTAAAGCAAAATCATGTTCACACAGAGGGTTCTGATGTTGCCAGCCAAAACACAGGTGTGTGTGTGTGTGTGTGTGTATGAGCGACTACAAGATACACTACCGGTACTATTTGTAAAGCAAAATCATGTCACACAGAGGGTTCTGATGTTGCCAGCCAAAACACAGGTGGTGTGTTGTGTGTGTGGCATGAGCGAACTACAGATACACTACCGGTACTATTTGTAAAGCAAAATCATGTTCACACAGGAGTTCTGATGTTGCCAGCCAAAACACAGGTGTGTGTGTGTGTGTGTGTGTATGAGCGACTACAAGATACACTACCGGTACTATTTGTAAAGCAAAATCATGTTCACACAGAGGGTTCTGATGTTGCCAGCCAAAACACAGGTGTGTGTGTGTGTGTGTGTGTATGAGCGACTACAAGATACACTACCGGTACTATTTGTAAAGCAAAATCATGTTCACACAGAGGGTTCTGATGTTGCCAGCCAAAACACAGGTGTGTGTGTGTGTGTGTGTATGAGCGACTACAAGATACACTACCGGTACTATTTGTAAAGCAAAATCATGTTCACACAGAGGGTGCTGATGTTGCCAGCCAAAAGACAGAGGAAAGATCTGTTTCCGAGGAACATGGAGGAGTGATAGCTGAAGGACGTTATCCAGTGCAGGACATTTGCAGTCAACGATATAAAATTAAGGAAAACATCCCAAACATCGAGGTTATGCTGCAAGAACTGAAATCCGTGAAAAGTGAGAAAGATGCATTGTTGAAGGAAAAGGAAGAATTGAAGAAAGAGAGGAGTGTTTTACAGGAAAAGTTTGAAAATCATGTTGCACAGATAAAGCTTAGCTTGAGTAAGTTCTTTTCTTCATCTCAGATAGACTATATCTTAAATGGAACATCGGTGAAACGTTGGACGGATGAAGATGTGAGTAAAGCAATTGCTTTAAGGAACCTAAGCCCTAAAGCATATAAGTATTTGCGGGATGTGTGCCATTTTCCCTACCCTTCAATATCAACACTAAACCGCTGGGCATCAAAATTCATGGTAGAACCTGGTATGCTTCAAACAGTTCTGTGTTTGTTAAAGTTTCAGTCCCAGGACATGAGTGAGCAAGTTAGGCTTTGTATCTTGTCATTCGATGAATGCAGTGTTGCATATGAATATACTTATGATACAGGCACAGACATTTTATATAAGCCACACAAAAGGGAGCAATGTGTTATGATTAGAGGGTTAGTGAAATCTTGGAAACAGTTGGTTTTTAATTATTTTGACTGCAACATGACGAAGGAGCTTTTGTTTAGTCTGATCAAGAGAATTGAAGAAGCTGGATTTTTTGTTGTTGGTATGGTTAACGATCTGGGACCCACAAATGTAAGGCTCTGGAACTCTCTAAGTATTGATGTAGATAATACATCTTTCGTAAATCCAGCTTCTTCCGACAGACAAATCTTTGTGTTTGCTGATGCGCCCCACCTAATCAAATTAAGAAGGAATAATGTCCTTGATTCAGGATTTGAATTTGCAGATGGTTCCAGTATTTGAAGTGGATGTGTTAGAGAACTAGTCATGCGAAGTGTAAGTGATTTGAAGACTACTCATAAATTATCAGACACACACATTAATGTGTGTGTAATACAAGAAATAGGGTGGTCAGTATGGAAGTGAAGAAGTCCTTGCATGACAGTGTGGTAATCCCGACACTGACTTACGGAAGCGAAGCATGGACGTTGGTTGAGAGACTCAGACCAAGAGTGAGAGAAGTAGAAATGAATTACTTAAGGAGTGCGTGCGGAGTTACATGGAGGGATAGACAGACTAATGAGGAAGTAAGAAGGAGGTGTGGTGTGGAGGTAGATGTGCTGGAAAGTGTGAAAAGGAACAACTTGAGATGGTTCGGCCATATGGAACGTATGGAAAGCGAGAGAATGACTAAGAGGGTGTACGAGAGCGAGGTGGAGGGACAGAGGGGGAGAGGTAGACCGAATATGAGGTGGAAGGATGGAGTGAGGAACTACATGAACGAAGGCGGTGCTGGTTGGGGGGAGGGGCGTCGACTGACTGGGGACAGAGGTGCATGGGGGCGGTTCGTTCGTGGCCACCCCTTCGGGGATCGCGGCGTCAGGCAATAGATAGATAGATAGACACATTAATGTTCATGGGATTAAGAGGATGAATGTACGACGTGCAGTGCAACTACTATCAGAGACAACAGCAACATCCTTGAAATATTTTGGAGAAGGAGACCTAGAAAGCAAAGACTGGGAAGCAGCAAGTAAGTTTATTTTCCTCAGTGACTCTTGGTTTGATATCATGAATGCTAGAGTTCCCTCCGACCATAAACCTTCTAGAGATGCTTATGGTATGCATCTCGATCAACAAAACAATGTCTTAGACAAAATGATACATGTAGCTAAATCTATGAAGGTAATAGGAAGCAAATGCATGTACAAATTTAAAAAAGGACTTATTGTTTCATCAAAGTCTCTGTCCAAGTTGCATGAAATGCTGAGCGAAAAATACAGTGTTTCCTATATACTGGCTTACAGGCTAAATCAGGATGGGTTGGAACACTTTTTCGCCTGCATTAGGCAAATGGGTGTTGCATACGACCACCCATCACCTGTTGCTTTTAAGCATAGAATAAAAAGTCATCTTCTGGGAAGACAAAGTAAACTGTTGGGATATTGTCACAATGTTTTAGATGAAAGTGATGATATGACCATAGTAGGACCCCCCAAAATCTGGGAAAGCTCAAGTGAGTCTATGCCAGTTCAAAGTAATAAAAATGAATCATTACAAAAGGAACTTTGTCTATCGGCAATGATGCTCGCTGCACTTGACATTGATGATGATTCAGGAATATCGGAAGAAATGGCAGATGCATGCGACAATAATGAAAATGTCCCTCCTTTAGCATTTGAGGATGCAATGCAAACAGAGGGCTTACGCTACCTTGGTGGATATTTAGCTTTTAAATTTCCCCAATATGAATGCCTAGGTACACAAGCAAAAGTAGGCAGTAATACATGGAATGAGGTAGCAAGTTGGACGCCAGGTGGTTTAATGACACCTAGTAAGGAATTTTTTGGTCAACTGCAACAGATGGAAAAACTGTTCACGTGCTACCACGGTACAAGTTCTCTCAAACCAGGAAAAAATGCAACAAAAACAGTCATAAATCATATTTGCATTCTTGTCAAATTACCAACAGAAGTAATTTCTTTGTTTGTCAGATGCAGAACGTTTTTCAGAATCCGTATCCTCAACAGAAACTTAAAGTCAGAGAGAAAGCTAAAAAGGAAATTCTCAAAAATACTCACATGAGTGTGAAATGTGATAGGTGTGTCAGGGCCTTATAATTAGGGATGGGTGTGAGAGGGGTCTGCCTTGTCTGAGCCAATCGGCTTTCTGCAGACTCCCATTTTCTTATGTTTTAAAGTTGTAAAGGCCTTATAATTAGGGTTGGGTGTGAGAGGGGTCTGCCTTGTGGGCCAATAGGCTTTCTGCAGACTCCCATTTGCTTATGTTTATGGTATTATGTTTGAAAGTTGTCAGGGCCTTATAATTAGGGTTGGGTGTGAGAGGGGTCTGCCTTGTGTGGGTCAGTCGGCTTTCTGCAGACTCCCATTTTCTTATGTTTTAAAGTTGTCAAGGCCTTATAATTAGGAATGGGTGTGAGAGGGGTCTGCCTTGTCTGGGCCAATCGGCTTTCTGCAGACTCCCATTTTCTTATGTTTTAAAGTTGTAAAGGCCTTATAATTAGGGTTGGGTGTGAGAGGGGTCTGCCTTGTGGGCCAATAGGCTTTCTGCAGTCTTCCATTTTCTTATGTTTATGGTATTATGTTTGAAAGTTGTCAGGGCCTTATAATTAGGGTTGGGTGTGAGAGGGGTCTGCCTTGTGTGGGTCAGTCAGATTTCTGCAGACTCCCATTTTCTTATGATTATGTGCATATGTTCTGGCTCGTATTTACCGGTAGGCCATTACATGTATTTGTTTATATGTTGTGTTAATGTTTTATGAATAAATTTGGGAAGTTCTCTGTGTTTTTTAATAACCTGCGCGTGTGTGTGTAAGCCATATGCAGCTGCTTAACCTGACAAGCGCGATATAGACCTAGGTGCTAGGGTAGTTATTTGTGCATTTCTAGCTCTGGATTCTGACAGAATTCGTTATATTTACAATATAAAGCATTATTTGTTTTCGGTATGCTTTTATTTTACATATATGATGTATATATGAACCTTCAAGAGTGCTAAAATAAGTGGGAAAAGCATTTGGGTGGTGAAAAACGAAGATATTGGCCACCCGGTCATAATCTCAGGCGAGAGAGAGCCACAGGCAGCCCTCCCCTCTCGCTGTCTGGGAGTCAACTGAGACGAGCGGGGCGGTGTGTGCCAGTGTCTGGGTGTTGCATAACGATCTTTTATGCAACCCACTTGTGCTACATTATCGCGGGAGAGAAAAATAACCGATAAATGATAATAATAAGAAGAAAAATAGGTGATAATTGAGGAGGGGGGGAGGGGGGAATAAGGTGGGGAAGGAGGGGAGGGGGAGGGGTGAGAAACACATGGATGAGTACTAGAGGGGAATTATCTCACCTAGAGACAAAATCCTTTGTTTTGATAGGCCCTTTTTTTTCTTGGAAGGCTTTTTTTATGGTCTTGCCATAATGACCATAAAGGCCTATCGCGTTCCCTATAGGAAGCCTTCCGTGAGGCCTATCGCGCTTGCCGGGTTAATCTTTATAAGTACGGTCGAGGTTAATAAGTGTTGTCAGAAAATTCACAAAGTTTCGGACACTGACTAATACTTTGAGGGATAAGCCCTTTTCCCAGTAACTTTAAAGATACAAATAACACTTGTTGGGCGAAAACCACTGGAATCTATGACAACACTTAATACCCCCGATTGTACATACCTCTAGGTTACCGAAAAGGTTCATCCGCCCTCCTTCCAATTAAAGTCTTACAGTTGACCTCTAGTTTGATATTTACAATAATACTAGGACTACTAATACAGCCACAAATAATATAATAATAATAATAATTATTATTATCATTATTATTATTATTATTATTATTATATTATTATAAGAAGGATTGGAACATAAGATATGCATAAATACACAGTAATAACAAAGGACAAATAATAATAATAATAATAATAATAATAATAATAATAATACAAATGTTAGCATATAGGATTATTGAATATGAGTTTATTTTTGTTTACCTTCTACTCTCCATTTTCTTTCATATCCCCAAGATTTAAGGATATCAGTCTTGGGTATAAATACCCCATTTTCCAACTGGAAAACACCTACTGACGTCACTGACCTGCGCACCAGGCGGCAGTGAACATACCTGTTAGTCTATGTATCTTGGCCTCGGTAATGCGTTCAGCACTTTTCGAGTTAATAAATAATGTAATGTTCAATTTGTAAATTCATGCAAATAAAGTTTGTTCGTAACCTGATTATGCAAAACTTACTTGCATGATGAAAATCATAGGGTGTTTAAGAATATATATATCCATGACTGTACTATTAGTAACTTCAGTACATTGTAGTCTTCCACATTTACATTGATTGGTTTGCAATGTTTCTCGTTTTTAATATCTCTCTCTCTCTCTCTCTCTCTCTCTCTCTCTCTCTCTCTCTCTCTCTCTCTCTCTCTCTCTCTCTCTCTCTCTCTCTCTCTCTCTCTCTCTCTCTCTCTCTCTCTCTCTCTCTCTCATAAACACACAAACCCCGCTATAAATATCAGAAATAAAAAGTTCATTACGGCGTATCATTGGCCAGCTTTTACCAATGAAAGACTTGGAGCATAAGAGCAGCCGCGCGTGACATTGTCTGTGTGCGTGTGTGTGTGTGTGTGTGTGTGTGTGTGCAAAACGAGATAATTATCGGCTTCATTTACTACAATTGCATGTGTTTATGTTTGTGTGAGTGTTTGTGTTATGCTTGTGTGTATTGTGCAGTATTAGTAGAAAAAGATATTATAATTCACTAAGCTTCGTGTTGTGTGTATGTGTTTGTGTCTATATAGAACGAAAATACAGCGTAAATGAATGGATTTTGTGTGCATGGACTGACATAGTGCACGTGAATATGTAGGTACAAAGGTGTACAAAGGAAATCAAGCAACAACAGATCTATATATCCTTCCGAGGCTGCTTGTAGCTAGACTACCTAACCTATGTGAGAAAAGATAACGGTAGCTCCAAAAAAAAGTGCTGCTATTCGTTTGTAAACGCAGTAAATCGTGGATTAATCCCTCCAACCCGGAAGGGCTCTTGAACGCCCATAACAACCTCGGCCCGCGCAACCCGGAAGGGCTCTTGAACGCCCATTGCTTGCGTGCGTGCTTTCGAATGCCGCGCGTACATTTTTGGTATCGTGGGACGGTAGGTGGCGCCACCAGGCGTAAACTACGCCACAGCAACAGTATCTACCCCGACGCCATCATGGACAGTACGCCAAATAGTGATTCCGCTGTGTCCGATACCGTGCTTCCTACGACGCCCTTGCTAGTTCGTCGCGCCTTACCCCGACGCCATCGCCTAAATGTGTTATCTCCCTGAGGTATTGAGACGACATTGAGACTTTATGAGCGAGCTGATGCCAAGCATAATGTTGATGATGAAGTCAGTGACGACTCCAGTAATTATAAGTCGAGTGATTATGGCCATGAGAGTGAGAAAGAAGAGCAATTCCTGGGATTTGCGAGAGAACATGACAGTGATGAAGGTGATGTACCAGTTGTTGAGGAAGCTGGTTTACCTAAAGACAGTGAACTTGAGAGAGTGAGTGAGTGGGAGAGTTCAAGGTCACTCACCAAATTTCGCATAAGTGACACGACTCCAAGCCCTTCCCCAGGTAAATCGCCTTTCAAGCTACATTTGTATAAGCAGAAAATACTTGAGAAGGCGGCCGCGGCAGTTAGGGAACAAGCAAAACTACTTGGTGAGGATGAGGCTGTGAGTGAGGGTCAGCGTGGTGACCCTTCTCGTCCGCCATTGTCTCCCTTATCTACCCACGCCACCCAAGATGACCCGGATGCCCCGCATTCTTCCCCATCACCCCCACCATTGCCAAGGGTTGAGGACCCCCCACTTTCGGCCTATTTGCCTCCTAGGTCCCCCGACAGGAGACATACTGCTACCGAAAAGGGGAAAGGTAGGAAATATACCAAAAAAATTAAGAAAAGTAAGAGAGTTTTGTTCGAGGCTCCCGCGGCGTCCACCCCCGGCCGGCCCCAGCCATACGTCCCCGCAACTTTCCCCACGGTCCTCCCCACCTCTCCCGCCTTCAACATGTCTTCCTGAAGAAGTCTTTGAGCTCGCATCACCAATACCTGGGCCTAGTGACAGTGAAACATTGCTTTCTGTCACTCGTCGCAGGCCAAGGAGCCCAGGACCTCGGGGGGACACAGCCTCACCTGCCACTCCTTCCCCACCTCGCCCACCCGCACGCCGCCCATCACTGGTTCCCCGCCAGATTATGTGGGGGCCACTGATGATGAAGGGCACCTCTCTGAAGACTCTGGCCATGATTACATAGGTCCACCGTCAGGGCAAGATGACCACTCTGACGATGACTATATGGACATCGACGACCCTCGACCCATCCGCTTGGCCCGGCGTCGTGCTGCCGTCGTGCTGCCCGCCGCCCTGGCCGACGCCCACGCCGCCCTAGGGCGCGCGCCTCCCGAGTTGGCCATGGGCGTGCTGGGCCACCAGCTGGAGCTCCTCGTCAGCGTAGACAAGACCCATTCTACGTTTTCAGTGGCAAGACGTAGTTGATGAGGATGGATACAACCCTGATGTGCCAGCTTTTGATGAGGTACTGGAGGGTTCAGGCATTACCCCCAATTTTCCTGCAGGCCCCAATGCTCCACCACAAACTATTTGAGGCCTTCTTTGATGAGGAGGTGGTAGGCTATGTTGTCAAAGAGACAAATAAGCAGCACCAATTCCAGGTCCACTTTTTGGGCAAGGTGACCAAGGGCCACATGAGGCACTGGACCCCAGTGACTCATAAAGAGTTCATGGTGTTCCTGGCACTCACCATGCTAATGCCTCATGTCAAGAAGCATAGGTTGCCTGACTATTGGATCACCAATGATCTGATATCCACCCCTGCCTTCGGGAAATATATGTCTCGCGACCGGTACCTTGATATCCTCGCAGCGCTCCATCTTGTCACCAACCTTGACGTCCACCTCCCAGACAAGCTGTGGAAGATTAGGACGTTGTACGAGATGATGCGAGAACGCTTCACCTCCTACTTCAAGCCCTTCCGCAAGGTCGTCATTGACGAGTCTCTTGTGCTGAACTGAACTTCCGGCAGTACATCCCCTCAAAAAGACATCGCTTTGGCATAAAATTCTTTGTGCTATGCGACTGCCAAACTGGCTATGTCCTTGACTTCCTGGTCTACAGCGGGAAGGAAGGGGACTTGCTTGTGGACCCCCTCATTGGCTTTGGCGGAGCAGTGGTGCAAGCCATGATGGACCGCTACTTTCACAAGAATCACGTCCTCTACACGGACAATTATTACACGTCCCCCACTCTCTCACAGTACCTGCATGAGCGCAAGACGGGGACTGTAGGCACAGTATGAGGGAAAAGGAAGGGCATGCCACCTTTCCCTCCAAAGACCAAAAAAGGTGATGTGTTCCGGAAGAAGTCGGGGCCCATTCTGGCTATCCACTGGCACGACCAGCGGAAGGTCAACCTCCTGACCACCATCCACAAGGGGGAAATGGTGGAGACTGGCAAGGTGGATCGCCGCACCCAGGCCAGGGTGACCAAGCCCGATGCTGTCCTGGACTACAACATCAACATGAGGCTGGTGGACAAGTCCGACATGCAGATAGGCTTCATTGACTGCCTGCGTACCTCGTGCAGATGGTACAAAAAGTTCTTTCTGCATATGGTGGATATGTCAGTTCTGAATGCCTACAATATATACAAGCTTCGGAATGTGAACACACCCATGAAGTTCAATAGCCTGCGGAGGTTCCAAAAGCAGGTGTTAACGGAGCTCCTGGAGAAGTATGCTACACCACAGAGGGCAGTGGCACATCCTGGGCCCGCCGTTATTGACCGCTTGCAGTGTGCTCAATACTTGATTAGGCACAGGCTTGGTTCCCTGCCTCAGAATGAATCAGGAAGAACACAGCAGAAGCGGTGCCATGTCTGCTACAACAGCAGGGTGAGGCCGAGGTCAGGTAAAAAGTCAACCATGGAGTGTGTGGAGTGCAAGGTGGCACTCTGTGCTTTAGAGTGCTTCTTTGATTACCACTCCAAGCTGGAGTTCTAATAATCATACTGAAATTGCCAAATAAAATGACAATATGTACACTATAATTATATATAGGCAAAAAGTGGAAGAAAACCAATTTATTGTAATACAAAAGTCATGTATTATGAGAAAATTGATACAAATACAATTACACCATAATAATATGTGAAAGTGACACATATGTATATACCAAGTGACATTCATATGATTAGAACCTATAGAAATATAGAAATCAGTGAAAAAAGACTCAATAAATTGTATATAAAACGTTTACAAATCATATAACTAAGTGAAAGTGACACAAGACCTAATATTTGATGGCCAAAGTATAATAAATACCTGTGATAACGAATAATCAGTGCCTAATACAACAATAACCTACCTCAATTACTAATAAATGTACGGTATCGAGTGAAAATGAGCATTATCAGTGACAGTGACACTCTCTAAAGCATATTTGTCAAAGTGAAAGTGACACAAGACCTAATATTTGATGGCCAAAGTATAATAACACCTGTGATAACGAATAATCAGTGCCTAATACAACAATAACCTACCTCAATTACTAATAAAATGTACGGTATCGAGTGAAAATGAGCATTATCAGTGACAGTGACACTCTAAAGCATATTTATCAAAGTGAAAGTGACACAAGACACAATACTTGATGACCAAAGAATAATAAACACCTGTAATAACGAATAATCAGTGCCTAATACAACAATAACCTACCTCAATTACTAATAAAATGTACGGTATCGAGTGAAAATTAGCAATATCAGTGACAGTGATACACTAATAAACATACTTTATATAATTGGCCTCAAAATAACTAGAAAAATATCAAATAAACATCACATTCTCAATATCAAACACTAAAATCGTCTAAGGGAGATAAATACTTTGGCGTGACGAGCGGCTAGGTGCGTCGTAGCCATGGCCGGGGCGACGCGTCCGAACGCGGGAAGAATTTGCCGCCGAAAAGCACTCGTCTTCCCGCGGTCACCATTATGCAACCAGAGGGGCTAGAGACCTCTACTCAACGCCATTCGACAGAGGAAGGTTTGTGGAACATTATTCTTTTTTATTCACAACATTACATGCCATATTCATTTACTTACAGAGTAGTTAACATAGCCCAAAGATCGTCAAAACACCCGGTACCGCAGCACAGTCGCAAGCTATAGCCCCCGGGGCTGGAGGGTTAAGAGCGAGATATATATCTGGGCGTATTTTGAAAGTTTCAACAGTACTGCATCCAATGACATGACTGGGTAGTCTATTTCCATAGGTTTACTACTCGATTAAAAAAAGAATGCTTTGCCTTATGGGAGTTTAATGCTTTCCAATTATTTTTCAACCATTTTATCTAGTGTAATTCGAATGATCGATTGAGAAAGATTTTTTGACATCCATATTGTCAATACCTTTAATAATTTTAAACACCTGAATTAGGTCCACTCTCAGCCTGCGCTTTGTTCAACTGAACAGAGTTAACTCCTTTAGACGCTCTTCATGTGAGTTTTTCTCAGTCTAAGGATAATTTGTGTCACTCCCCGCTGTATTCTCTTTAGTTTATCTATGTCTTTTTGATAATATGGACACCAACATTGTGTGTGTGTGTGTGTGTGTGTGTGTGTGTGTGTGCATGTCAGTGCAATATAAAATAAAACTATAGGCTTTATGGGCTGTAGTGCTTGTGTGTGTGCGAAATGAGAGTAGGAGTGCATTAATCATAAACAAAATTATAATTTGTTGTCATGAATCTAGCTAGCCCGAATATAACAATGTTCTGAACTTGACATTTAATTTATTACTGAAAACAAAAATGTATTCTACAAATATTCCTTTTGAAAACTTTTATTGTCTCACTACACACCAATTTTACAGACAAGAACATAATATACGCAGTAAATAATTATGCTTTAAATTATTTCACTCCCTGCTAAGATGTTTATGGGAGAGATCTTTAATTTTATAACCTTTAATGTTTTCAATCGGTAGAATCGTTTCAAATGTTAAGCCCTTTAGCACTAGCAATCCTGTAATAAGAGAGAGTTGTCTATCGACGCCATTGTGTTGCCATAATTACAAGAAAAATAAATGGACAATAAATTGGTTATCATAATTATTAGCTCCAAGTAGCATGTAATCTATCTTGTGCCAGCACTGCAGACTGATATTGGTGGGTATGGATATAAATGTGTGTAAAGTGGGTCAACAAGACACCAGTGACACCAAAATGGTGAAGGCTGGCCGATTTCAGTTACTATTGGGTCTCTATGTAGCACCAATGTGACGAGCGCGGCAGCGGTATGAGCTTTACCTTTATATAATTAAGCTGTGGTCTTTTTGGAACCCCTTTTGTTTCGCCCCATTAATATGGTTACTTTAAGACGTTTCATCCCATTAGCTTGCCGATTGTAAGACGTTTTTGCCAAAATTGTGTGGTGACCTATTTTTGGGCGAACAATAGCGAGCCAGTAACAGTCTCTTTCGGCTCGATATTTTTCTAAGATTTTTGTTTGCAAATCTAGCTTGAGGGGGGTTTGGGCAATAATTTTTAGCAAAAGTTAGTGATAAGATTTACATACATGCACTGACCACATAGACTTTACAATCCAAGCAAGATGGTCAGGACTTAATGTTATTGGAGATAGCACAACCCCATATAACAGTGGAAGAATAGGATACCACAGAAGAAGGCTCTATGTGAATCATCATAGGACAAAGTCATCATCCGACGTCTTGGGAGGGGGGGGGGGGGGTATTGTGGTATTCTTTCTAATCCACTAAGAGTCACGAGTCACCAGGAGTGGGCCCGCAAGTGACCTGCGAGTGGTTGAAAATTTGAATTTTTAACGGTCATTTTCGGATTAGGAGTAGATACGAGTCACCATGAGTAGGACACGAGTCACTACGAGTACGACACGAGTTACTGCGAGTACATCATGAGTCACTGAGAGTTGTAACATTGCGTTGAGAGTATGCCGGGAATGCCTCCCATTATCTATCTATGTATCTATTGCCTGACGCCGTGATCCCCAAAGGGGTGGCCACGAACGAAACGCCCAGATGCACCACTATCCCCAGTCAGTCGACGCCCCTCCTCCCAACCAGCACCGCCTCCATCCATATATTTCTTCACTCCATCCTTCCACCTCTCTTTCGGTTTACTTTTCCCTCTCTGTCCTTCCACCTCGATCTCGTACACCCTCTTAGGCATTCTCTCGCTTCCCATACGTTCCATATTGTGCCCCTGGCATATATATGCGGTGTCCCATGCCCTCCCATGCCACACCTACAGTCATGTAATTTGGTCTCTATATAATCTGTGAATAATTTCCAGTATGATGGAATTAAAGAAAGCTTTTTACAATAATTCATAATCAGCAAAAATGACACAAATGTCAATTAAAAGCTTGTTAAAATATTTCCCCCATCATTTTGTTTAGACACACTTTCAAGGCGAAAATATACCATTCACAAACAAAAATTAACCCGTATCATTTTGTTTAGACAAACTTTCAAGGCGAAAATATACCATTCACAAAAAATAAAAAAATAAAATAAATAAATAAATAAAATGCGAATCTTCCAATGGTCGGAGGCTCACACCAATATAGCTAAGCGTCTATCTGGAGAAGAAAAGGGAAAATCTTTACTTGACTCTTTGTTATTTCTATTTTATCTATGTGCTGGAGGGATAGCATATTTTGCAATTCCATTGCATTAGAAATTATTCATAGATTATAAAAATACCAAATATAACTCCCTAAAAGCGGGCATGCTTGTTGACATGACCTTATTGTTGGGTGGGTATATTTACTGAAAATGAGCTTCATTCCATGCTCTTTTTCATGCATAAACAAGAGCTAGAGCGTAATACAATTATATGTCCGTGAAAGGCCGATAATAGAGCTTTCTAATGATACCTGAATCATCTTTGTACGACCACAGGTTCTCTTGCAGCGATCGCGTCACTGGTGGTGAAAATATCCTAAAATTAGGTAATTTTCAAGGTTTTTTCCTTGTTTCGCGATTTCCGGCAGTGGTGGAGAGACATAATACGTGTCAGAGATGGACCAGCGGTGGTGCCGAGCAGTCGAAGCCCAGCTATCGTCCTCCCAACGCGCGGACTCTCTCTCAGAGCTCATAACGTACTCAAAATGGCACACGTCATATGTCATGCACCGCAGGGGTGGCCAATATTCTCTCTCCCGTCATATGACGGTCACCATCGGTTTAGGGTTAATATATAAGGGAAATTGATAGATACATTAGATAGATAGATGTACAAAGAGTTGCTAGGTCCAAGCGATCGATAAAATGCGAACATAAATGAGACGGACTTAAATTTCTGAAATGACAAAGGTTAAATTTTTATTGAGTCTCTTTTTCATTGTATTATTATGTTTGCTGGAAGGATATTATATTTTTTAATTCTTACCCATTAGAAATGATTCATAGATTAAAAAAGGGAACAAATAAGACAGTTATATATATGTATAAGGGAGATATATGCATTAGATAGATAGACAGACAGATATTTGATGCATAAATAAAATATCGATACCTGACTGTATAAATTATATATATATTGGTATATACCAGTATATATATATATATATATATATATTTATATATTTGTTCATATGTTATTATTTTGTTATTTCTCATTTTCTTGATTCTTGTATCATTTCTCAAGTTATATTTTAGTTAGGTATGATCCTTGACATTTTAATATTAAGTTTATGTAATTGCCAGTTGCAGTTAGTGTTCATGAATAATTTACGAGTAGTTGTGAGTAGTTAAGAGTAGTTACGAGTCACTAAAAGTATTCTCGAGTCACTGAGAGTCGGACTTGCGGTCGCAATTTCGTGCAGGGGTGAAATTTTGCCGGACCAGCCGAGCCACTACGAGTGTCCGTGAGTCACACACAAGTCCCCCGAGTCACTACGAGTCACTTATTTTGATCGCGAGTCATTACGCGAGTTTAAAAAAGTGTGGACTCGTAGTAACTCGGGCTCTCACTCGTGAATGTATGAACTATGCTTACCTTACCACGTGCCATGGATCCTACAGACGAGGATACTACAGCTCCCACAGCCCCTCCATCCCCAATAGTCGACCCTCTATATGAAATTCCTGGCACAAGGATGGCCGTCCTGGCCACTGTCACTGTGGATGAGCAACTACTCCCATTTAGAGGCTGGTGTGATTTCAAGACCTACATCCAGAAGAATCTTGAAAAGTAAGTAAAATATATATTTGTTTAGGGTGAAAGTGAATATAACTGATAAGTGGGAAAGATGAGGGGGTATTATGGGTGAGGATTTTGTTTTAATTGATAGGAAAAAAAGAGAGAAAATGAATTGAAAGACTTACCTCTGTATAATTGTAGACTTACCTTTAATATTTTATACATTTACCTTAGCTTCAGTTATTGACTTACCTTGTGTAGTATATTGTTATATATATATATATTATATATATATTTACTGTATATATATATATATATATATATATATATATATATATATATATATATATATATATATATATATATATATATATATATACCGGTATATATATATATATATACCGGTATATATATATATATATTTTCTTTCAGGCAGGTGAGATAAAAATAATAGGCACAGTTTGCATTATTGAGTTTTTTATTGATACTCTCAATTTTGCAAAGAGTTCCGACGTTTCTATGGGCGCAGCCATCATTATCAAGGAGAAGTGAAGTTAGATTTTTTTTTTTTTTTTTTTAAAGGTATGGGGTGGGGGGGGGGGGGGGGAAGAGAGGCACCTCAGAGTGGGTGTAGGGAAGAGAAAGTAGGAAAGATGAAATACAGTGGAAGAGAATAGTTAGTGGGCCGTCCGCCTTGCTGTTGTTGAGGGATGTTTATTACTTTATTTTGTTTGTCTAGTCATTTTTTTTAAACTTTTATTCATGCTTTATTGTTGTACTTAAGTTACTAAAGTGCTGAAGGTGATAAGTCGAGTTTATATAGGCGATACAAGATCAAGAGAGGGTTTATTGTGCGCTAGCTGCACGCTGGTTGGCTAACCTAAGACTAGCTCTGGTAGGCTGGCCGGACGCAGGAGTGGGCGGGGCCTCTGCGTCGTTCGTCTGCGTGTGTGGAGGGGGCATTCCTGGGGCCATCATGGGGGGCCTCGCTGTGGAAGGGCGTGCCGAGGGTAGGATCTGGCTGTATTCTGCTTGTGTGTTTAAAGTAGGTTGGTATGTTTGTATATATATAGCTTCAAGAATGAATAGGCGGCGTGAGTCTATTTCTTTATCAAGAATAGAGGTGTGTTTATCTAAGTCGGGTCTGGAGAGTTCCTGATGGTGTGAGGATGTGTGGTAGTGGTCCTTGATAGCTCCGGCTTGAAGGTGGAAGGTAAGGCGACGTGACAGACGAGTCCTTGTCAAACCGACATAAGTGTGAGGTCCACAGTCCTCACTGTTACAGGTGTGTCGGTATATGACATGGTCCTCTTGTGACGGTTTCTTAGCGGTAGCCGGGCTGTTGCGAATGACTTGTTGTAATGTTTTCCTCAATTTGTAGTATATGGTGAGTTTAAGGTGTTGGTCAGGGTTCGTAGTTTTAACGTTGTTGCTGATAATGTCTCTCATTATGTTTTCGTCTGTCTTGTGATCTGAGGACATGTGGTTTTTATAGTAAATTTTTATGTATTCAGTGTTTGTATTAGTAGGTATGTCGTTTTTGTACCATGTTTCAAGATGTTTGTTGATGGTGTGGGCGATGTCCGAGTTACTGTACCCATTGTTTACAAGCACCTGGGTGATCCTCTCGAGTTCCTTGTGTGTGTCTCGCCAGGAGGTGCAGTCTGATAGGGCTCTCCTGACGTAGGCCGCGATGGTGGACCGTAAATATCGCTGGGGGCATTCACTTTCGCCGTTGAGACATAATCCAATGTTGGTGGGTTTGGTGTAGACAGTGGTGGTAAAGCCTGAGGTGTTGTTGTTGTTTTGTCGGTTACGGTTACCATCAACAAACACCTTGAAACATGGTACAAAAACGACATACTTACTAATACAAACACTGAATACATAAAAATTTACTATAAAAGCCACATGTCCTCAGATCACAAGACAGACGAAAACATAATGAGAGACATTATTGATAATGATGGCTGCGCCCATTGAAACGTCGGAACCCTTTGCAAACCTCCTTTACCAACTTCCTGAAAATACCAGAAAAACTGTACGAAAAATTGAGAGTATCAATAAAAAACTCAATAATTCAAACTGTGCCTATTATTCTAATCTCACCTGCCTGAAAGAAAATATCCTCCCTGGCTACACTAATATCAATATATATATATATATATATATATATATATATAAATATATATATATATATATATATATATATATATATATATATATATATATATATATATATATATATATATATATATATATATATATATATATATATATATATATATATATAATGTATTATATTTATGTTATTTATTGATTTACCTTCACTAATGACTTACCTGACCTTCACCTATTGACTTACCTTCACTATTGACTTACTTTACTGCATTGATCCTTAAGTAAATACATGTTTTTTATTCCCAGCTTACTTATTAGACATCTAAGTATAAAATTATATAACATCAACACATTCAGGCATGTTTCAAGGTCAATCAGGCATGTTTGTAGGGCTTTCAAGGGGTCCTTTTTGAGAAAATATTGAATGGTGTGGTGATGTGCCTAAAACGTCACTATATATACCATTTGTTATGCCCAATTTACTTATTAGACATCTAAGTATACAATTCTAGAGTTTTAGCACAATCAATCATGTTTCAGGGCCTCTTATGGGATCCTATAAGAGAATATCGAACATGGTGTGATTATATTTGACTACAAATTACCTCTTGAATTTTGTCCAGTTTTCCAGTTTCCTTGGGGTTACGAAGCCTTGGTCTTAGCAGGTAGTTTTTAGTGGCCCCTATTTTTCGTACTCAATAATTTTAGAAATAAGTGTTTATACCTCAAACACGTCAAATAATTAACATTGTGTCTGTCATAAACGGTAGTCAGATGATGTTCGAGTGATATTATACCCCTTAAGGTATCAATAAAGCATGGGAACTATATTTGTTTTATTAATTTTTCCTGCTGGGGTCAGTCTGACCCCCCACCCTCCCCTTTCATCTAGTTTTCATATTTTGGGAGGTTTCCCCTTCTAGGGGTTTAGTATTATTTGGTTCCCTTTATAAACAGCTTTGTAGTTGATTGTTATATAATCATTGATACCATAGTAGATTTTGATGATAATTAAGAAAGATGCTCAATGAGGACTTTTTTCCTCGTTCTTGACGATTATTATGTTACTACAAACATTGTTGTGTGTGTGTGTGTGTGTGTGTGTGTGTGTGTGTGTGTACTAAATAGTCAAATAAAATAATAAAAAATTATATATTATATAATTATGTTATTCCCAGTGTGAGAATAGCAGCAGTAGAAACAACTACAAAACAACCAAAACTACAGCCCTCACCAAAAATAATAACAAGAAAAGCGAGAGTGAAAAAGGACATATCAACCACCCCAGAGTCATACATAGGGAGCGTCCCAGCCAGGTACACAGCAACCAGTTTAACCCTTCACACCTAGGTTTCTCTCATTAAGATCATCAGAGAGAAAGGGAAGCCCTTTGTGCCATTATTTCCCAAGGATGGGAAAATTCCAAAATACCAGGCGAAGCCAAGAATACTGGATGGAAAGTGAGAGAAGGCCCTTCTTTTTCTCCCACGCTAGCCATCCAGGTCACCCGACTGGACGCCCACCTAGGTACGATACTAGGGAACACTCTATGCTTGAAGCTAGAATTGCCACTTGCCCAGACCAGCCTGTTGTTCCTGAATTACAACTCTACACTGCCTACAACTAAGAGTGATCCAATACCTCTTTGGGGTTGCTGTCCGATACCTTTTCCATTCAAGTTCCTGCAGCAAGATGACAGACTGCCCCGGGCCTCCACACGTGAAGAGAAGCCCTTCCGAGACACCACCATACCTCGCCTAAACGTCAGAAGTTCCATCTCTCCATCTCCACCTCTCCATCACCAGGTAAATATATTGTGATTGATTCAGTATATATTGTTTCTTTTTCATGGAATCCCAATTTTGTTATTGAAAGTTCTATGCTTCACATAACAAAACACACACTCAATCCTTATTTAAGTACATTATAATTATTCTGGGCGTAATTGTTTGGATCTTTCCACACCGACGATGTTGACCATATAATAAACTTTATTAGTGTCACCATTCCAACACCCGAGAAAATATTTAATTTGTACTCATTCACGATAAACTATTTCCTGTGCACTACACCTATGTCCGAGAAAAGAACTAAGTGATAAACATAGAACAAAGCGTAAGTAGAAGAAAAGAGAGAACGACAGAGAACGAGAGACTATTCTAAAACAGATAAAAAGATTGGTAAATAATAGTAGTGAGTCTATCTAACACACCTTTTTACCAATTGTTTTGTAGTATAATCGATATATGTCAATATTCGGTAAATCATAACTAACCTAAATATCTATTGTTCTCCACGTTGCGTATTCTTGTAACTTACCGCCCACGCACATGTTACTCTAAAATTGTACAGTTCCACCCTTCCATGTGTGTACTCCATATGTACTTCCATTATGATATTGCTATGTACTGTTGCTTACTTATGCTTATATAGTAAATGTTGCATGCAATTCTATAGGTTATAGCTCTTTGTGAATAGAATATTGTTTTGTACTCTATGTATAACTTGATTTCCTTGTGCTTCCTTGTAGTCATATACTACTTCCCTGTACTTCCCCCCGTTGAGAGAAACCCACACAGAACAGAAATATCCTAGCATACTACTGGTGGCAGCGGTGGTTCTTAACATGGTGAAGCTATATGGATTTGATATATATTTGTTATCAGCGAACACAAACAAGTTATCGAGAACAAAATGGCGCAGCAACATCAACAAGCGCAACAGCCACCTCAACGATCGCACATACCAATCCCAAATTACAGCCCAAACTTATATGAAATATCTATGTACATGGTAATGGCGAAACACGTGCTAGATTTAGTGTACCATGAGGACTGTGATTAGATAGCGATTGTGTTAACACAACTTGGCAAGGCAGTGGTAATGGTGACCGGACAGATGCGACCAGACCTCACGTGGAATCAGTTTAACACCTTACGAGCGGCCTATGCGGTTTATTTATGTGTACCGCACAGCGGGGTGTTTTTAGCCAAAATAGGGCTGTTTACGTGATCAATTTCATGCCTAAATAAGACCCAGAACGTAAAACAAGTACCTATCCCTGAAAGGGCATAAACAGAGCTTTCGAATGACACCATAACGATCCTTGTATGATGGATAGTTTTCTTGCAATAACCGTGCAACGCGAGTGCAAAAAGCAGGTAATTCGGTACTTTCAGTACATAATTGAGTATGTAGCGAGTGAGAGAGGGAGGAGGGAGCTGAGATTTGTGTCAGTAGGTTCGCCGCGGTGGTCTGGAGCAGTCATACGCTCGCTAGTCTCCTGCCACCACTTGTCTCTCTCTCTCAGCCACATTACGTGCTGAAATTGCCACTCGAGTTATGTCGAGCGCCGCCACATAGTCCAGCTTTATTTAACTCGACTTATGTTGCTCGCCGCTAATTAAGGGTTAATACAATAGTGAACAACTTACTGCAACCCTCATTGGGGGCAGTGGTGCCCCTAACACAATTAGCATCCGTGAAGTATGACGGAAATCTAGACCTCACAGTAGCCCAAAACAAGTGTAACATATCCCTGACATTTCCGCGAGCAGGTATTGAAGAAACAAATAACCACCTGTGGAAAGAATTGCTACGGATTTTGCACAAGAAATTGGAGGACCACTTCTCCATCCACGAGCCGCAGGGCATGGGCCGGAACCTCACCACAATAATGAGGATCTTAGCCAAGCCAGTGGCAAAACAACAATATCAACAACAACAATCACTGAACACGTTAAAAAGGGCGCCCATCAAGCCACGCTGTGATCATGAGCATTCTCAGCCAAAATACTCCCCCTACCCCACTAGTAATACGTGGAACAGGGGTGAGGAATCTCCCTCAGCATCCCGGAGAAGCTCGATCCCCTTCCAATGAGATTTAGTGATGATGGATCCGTTGGCATGGAGGCCGTGCAGCAATGGCAATTGTGCAGCGTCAATGTGCCTCCCCAGCCCTCAGTACCGACATAAATCGGACACGCCAATTCTCCAAATCACCAGAATTGCAGTAGCCGAAAACGAGGAGCCTCTGGTAGGCCAAGCTGAGGAATAGCCACGCAAAGACACCCTCGAGGAACAATTTAAGTTGCTGGACGTCACAGTGCAGGAGAGACAAAGGGATTTTTAGAGAGCCCCCATTAACCATCACGTTGGCGGGGCCCCTGACCTCAAAATCCCAAGTCTATACCCAGCTACAAAATTAATCATGTTAGTCGACACAGGTGCCTCTACACCAGGTTTTATTAGAAACACCAAGTCAAGTTTGGACCATAGTTTCCATCCTCAGTAAACCTGATAGGCACCGGCGACGAAACTCTCATATTAAAAGGAGAAACTAGACCAGTCTCCGTTACTACCCCAGATCCTGCTATCTACACTGACCACCCTTTTCTCATGTTTGACTCCACCTGTAACAGATGTGATCGTTATTTGGACCTACTAGAGAAACTAGACGCCCACATAACTTTCGGTGAAGAAAAATCAAAACAAAATAACAAACAGAGCACCCGACCTTAGAGACCACCTGTTCCCTCAACCCAACAGCACAGGAAAAGAAACGACCCACGTGATTGCCCAAGCAGTCCTACCCACTAATGTCACAATTCCAGTCAACCACCAGATCTGGGTTGCACTAAATATTCCTCACTCCCAAGAAATGATGTTTAACCCGGCCATAGAACAACCTTATGCAGCTCAGTGTACTCTCTCTCTCCTGCCATATTTCTGGCACACTTCACGGCCATCAGGATTGCCAACGTGTTGGGAAAACCACTCACCCTGCCCAGAGCGCTCGTGATGGGAGAGCTAGAAAATTTTGATGAGGTACCACCTGCAAATACAGAGGAGCACACAGCACCAGAAAAACGTCCAGCCCCATCCTACCAACTATCCCTGACCACCTGACAGAGGCACAGAAACAACAGCTACTCCATCTAGTACTGCAATATCAATATATCTTTGAACAGATATCGGACGCACCCACATCACTCAGTTGAGCACCATCTCTCCTCCTACAAAGTAACAAACCTGATCTTCTTTCCTTCACTGAAACCCAGGTGTCTGAGGCAACTGCCAGCAGCCCCTTCTCTGCATCTTCTTACTTACTCTATCCTAGTTTCAAAGCCAAAGGCTGATGTTGTGCACATGTGCACAACAAACTCATTTGTTATCGTGTTCCCTATTTCGACTCATCTGAATTCTTAACTTTATGGCTCAAGCCATCCTGTCATTCTCTCATACTAAATATTTCTGTGCTGTCTAACTTTTCCCTAACTCTACTGACTAAAACTCTAAAGTTGAACACATTCTATCCATCTCTCCCTTCTCGGAAATCTCCATCTTAGGAGATTTCAACATTCACCGCCTCTCATACTACTGACCAACCTGGTGAACAAGCCTACATCTTTTCTATCCTAAATGACCTATAGCAGTTGGGTCAGCAACCCACCCGTATTCCGGATCGCTTCGGAGATCGGCCCAACATTCTTGACTTATTTCTGACTTCTATCTATTCTTCCTATACTGTAAATCTTTTCTCTCCTTTGGGCTTCTCCGACCATAAACTAATATCTGTCACCTGTCCTATATCTCTGGTACGGCCACCCGATCTTCCCAACTGGCGGCGCTTTGTGCACTTTGGTGCTGCCGACTGGGAGGCTCTTAGGCAGTACTTCTTTGATTCCCGATGGAATGACTTTTCTTTCTGTGGCTGGAGACCCTCGGAGAGTGCTGAACGCATTGCCGAGGTAATCCTCTCGGGCATGGAAGCATACATTCCATTCTCTTTCTCTCAGTCTAATCCAAACAAATCTTGGTTTACTCACGCTTGTTCTACTGCTGTCCGCAACAAGGTTGAAGCATTCAAACGGTACCGATGCCTTAAGACTCAAGAATCTCATTCTTCCTATGTTTCTGCCCGGAATCAAGCCAAATCAGTTCTTCGACTTGCCAAACACTCTTTCATCAATAATAAATGCACTGAACTATCCAACTCTAGTTCTTATCAAGCTTTCTGGCATCTAGCCAAAAACCTCCAACAATTTGTCTTCCTCGTCTTTCCCTCCCCTTTTCCACTCTGATGGCACAACCATCTCTTCTTCCTCTGGCAAAGCTGAACTCTTCCCTCAAATTTTAGCTAGAAACTCCACTTTGGATTAATCCGGTGCTATTCCTCCCTCTCCAGACCTCTTTCTGCTACTTATGACTAATATGCTAATCTCTTCTAAATATGTATATTCTACCCTCTCTGGGCTTAATACTAAGAAGGCGTATAGTCCAGACGGTGTTCCTCCATTTGTACTCAAAAACTGTACTTCCGTGCTGACAACCTGCCTGTCTCTGTCTCTGTCTCTCCTCTAACATCTTCCCTTCTTGCTGGAAGTTTGCTCTCATTCAACCTGTCCTAAAGAAGGGTGACCGCTCTCAACCCTCCACCTATCGACAAATTGCTCTTATCTCTAAAGTTTTGAAACTATTCTTTGCTTCCAAATTTCTTAAGCATTTCTCTTCTCATAATCTACTCTCAGATCGCCAATATGGCTTCCTTAAGGGTCGCTCTACTGGGTATCTTCTTTCATATCTTCCTAACTCTTGGTCATCCAACTTTCGGGACTTGGGTGAGACCTCTTCAATTGCACTAGACATATTGAAGGCCTTCGATAGAGTCTGGCACAAATCTTTAATTTCCAAACTACCCTCCTTCTGTTTCTACCCCTCTATCTGTGCCTTTGTCTCTAATTTCCTTTCCGGCCATTCCATAGCTGCAGATCTGGACGGCCATCGCTCACTTCCTCATCCTATCAACTCCGGTGTTCCTCAGGGCTCTGTCCTATCTCTTATTCTCTTTCTAATTTTCATAAATGATCTTCTCAACTGTACCTCCAGTCCCATCCATTCATACACAGAAGACTCTACTTTACAATACTTAATTCATTTTCCAGAACGCCCCAGCCAGCAGTCCCTCAAAAACAAATGTAATGAAGCCATACAACACTTATCTTCTGATCTAACTATTTAAAATTGGGGCAGAGAAAACCTTGTTGCCTTTAACCCGTTAAGCGCGAGCTATTGGTAGTGCACACCCTACCGCCAGGCGACAATATTAGGCCCCATTCCCACCTAAAATCGTAATTTTACGATAAATATAGTTATTACTTATTCATTTGCGCCTATTTTATGTTTAATCTGAAGATAGTAACATCTAACAACAATAAAACAAGTGGGAATAGTGTTTGGATGGTCAAAATAGCGAATTATTGCGAGCCGGTTCATTCATGAATTGTGGAGCACAGCGAGGCAGACCCTGCCCTCGCGAGGCCTGAAGCCTGACTGACTTACTCTCACACACTCTTCCTTATGCAACACACTCGCTAGTCATATGACACCACCATAGAACCGGCTTGGAGATGTTGACACGAAAATATACCAATGAATAAGGGAATAACAGGGAAAATAGGTGATAATTGAAGGAGGGGCAGGGGAGGGAGGGGGGGGGGGCAAAGGGGGGAAGGAGGGGATATTGACATAGGTGGAGGAGTGATAGGAGGTATGGAGGGGAATTATCTCACTTAATCACCATTTCACTTGTTTTAAGTGCTACTGGGGCCTTTTAAAAGTTTTGTTTTTAGGCCTTACCTCTTAAGAGGTTCCTCGCCCTTGCCCACCAAAACCTCTTAAGAGTGTTCTCGCCATTCCCGGGTTAATGCTTTCAAACCCCAATTTCTCCATATCACTACCCGTCCAGAACTCCCGGAGCCAGTCGACTATCCCTTCTACTTCAACAATACAAAAATCAATCCTTCATCTTCTCTCAATATTCTTGGTGTCTCTTTTTCTTCTGCTCTCACTTGGAAGGACCAAATTACCAGTCTTGCTGAGACAGCCTCCCAGAAGCTGGGTGTGCTCAACCACCTCAAGTGGTTCTATACCATTGCACAGCTTCTTACTCTGTACAGGTGTACAGTACGTCCTTGTATTGAGTATTGTTCACATGTGTGGGGAGGATCCTCTCACACCGCACTCCTAGACAAAGTAGAAAGGATGGCCTTTCGTATAATTAATTCCTGTCCACTCACCAACTCTCTGCAATCTCTCTCACTTCGCCGCAATGTTGCATCTCTCTCGCTATTCTATCGCTACTACAATAATCAATGTTCCTCAGAGCTCACCCAGTGTATACCACCTCCTCTACGTTGGGTACATGATACCCATCTTGCAACACAATCCCACCCCTACTCTGTACAACTCTCCAACCCAAGAGAGAAACGTTGCTCTCAGTCTTTCTTCTACTTAACAGCTGAGCTCCGGAACTCTCTCCCAGAATCAGTCTTTCCCTCTTCCTATGACTTAAATTGCTTCAAATTCCGTGTGTCCAAGCATTTTGGCTCGAACGTCCCTTGATTTTGGCCCTGTCACTCCTTTAACTATAGGGGAGGCACTCACTACAGGCATTTCTGCCTTTTGTCTCCCTCCCTCACATAGATTTTTTTTTTTTTTTTTTTAACCCTTGTCTAGCGGGGTGTTTTGGGCTCATTTGGGCATATTCAGGCCCTCCTGCATGATAAATCAAGCATCTACATGAACAAAAATATATTTAGCAAATAAATAGGCACTAAAAGCTTCAAAATGAGACCAGAACGAGCTACGTAGCACTCGTGGTTCTCTTGCAGTGATGCCACGAACATGGGAGTTTAGCATATATCAGTATATTTTTCCCAGCTATGCTCACTACTGGCTACACTGCCGGCCTCTCGAGAACACAGGGAACATGAGTTAATGGGCGGCGGTAAGCCCTGGGAGTCGGTTGTCTGGCCCGCTGTGCTCCCGGCCATTTGCACTCGATTTTAACCCTTTAAAAGCCTTAATAATGCTCCTAACTTGCTGCAAATTGGTGCACGACTAAAGTCGAGCGCCGCCAATAAGGGGTCATCTGATTTATAAGAAAGGGCTGCCCCTGAAACAACCCTTCAGGCAGAAAAAACCCATTCAATGCGTCAAAGAACACAGACACGTACAAGAAATGCTCAAAGCTGGGTTTATAGCACTTTCCACCAGCCCCTGATCATCTTCTGTCGCATTAGTGAAGGAAAAAGACGGAAGTAGCAGATTCTGCGTTGACTATCGTTGTCTGAACTACGTTGCAATTAAAGATGCCAACCCATTACCACAAATTGATGACTCATTAGATTCATTATTCGGCTGTGAATGGTTATCCACCTTAGACCTTCAATCCTGGTATTGGCAAGTACCGTTATCCACGGAGCACTAACAGAAAACGGCGTTTACCACAAGCGGAGGGAGACTGTTTCAATTCAACATTCTACCGTTCGTATTATGCAATGGACCAGCTACCTTTTCCCGACTGATGGGATCCATATTGAAGGGGTTAACGTGGGAAACTTGAGAGTCATACCTATATGACGTCATCGTATTCAGCAAGTACTGGACCGAACATCTCACCTGACTACAACAAGTGTTTCAAAGAATCCGCAAGGCAGGATTAAAGCTATAACCCACCAAGTGCACCATAGGAAGGGATGCCGTTAATTACCAGGGGCACACAATATCAGCCAAGGGTATTGCCCCAGATCCCCAGAAACTCCAAGCGATTGCTTGCAAACCCCTTTCACAGTGATGGGAGGAGTGACTCCCACCCCTGTGAAGGGGGCTTGATCCATTTTAGGGTTAGCCTTCTACTGCACGAGGTTTGTGAAAGGGTTTACCACCATCCTCAAACCCCTACACGACCCAACAACAAAAGTTGAAGATTTCATGTGGACCCCCGACAGACTACAAGCTTTCGAGACTCTAATTGAGCACCTGATTAACACCCCAACGGTCGCCTTTCCAGACTACACTAAATCCTTCCGTCTCTACACCGACTTCTCCTTAGTAGGGATGCGCACTGTCCTTAGCCAGACAAGAGAAGGATGGGAGCATCTCATCGTGTTTGTCAGCCGGACGCTTACCCCCACCGAGGTTAATTATGCAGCTACTAAACGCGAGGGCTTAGGAGTAATCTTGGCCTTCCAGCACTTCCAGGCATATTATCGGTTCTCACATGTCCATCCTAACCGCCCACCAATCCTTACAATTGTTACACAGATCGGAAACAAACGACGCGCTGATGGTAATATGGAGAGAAACCCTCAAAGAATTTGACTTCGAGAAAAGGTACCGTCCAGGCAAATTACACTCAAATGATGATGCCCTATCAAGAATACCAATTAAATCAATCGCGACCCAAACACCCACGCTCATAAAACAGTGGGAGTATAAAAAAAAAAAACTTGGATGCCACAAAATATGCTTACCAACCTAGAGCGCAGAGGTGACCGACTCTACACCCTCTCGGTACACATTGTTTCAACACCCACCAAAGCCAAGGAATTAAAGAAGACGTTGCACGAACATAATGGTATTCACCTGGGATAAAAAAAAATAGTCCTAACTTTCATCGTAATCTGTTGGACACCTAACCCACTGACATTGCAAGACGAATCATCGAATCATGCAGAGCATGTACTTTTCGTAAGTATGCTACTAGGCCCCAGGACCACCCGGCAAATTGAATGCAACAAAACCATGGCAACTGTTAGCAGTAGACGTAATGGGGCTCATACCATCCAAACGGTCTAAAATATACGTCATCACCTTCGTAGACACGTATTCCAAATTCCTCATCGTCTGTCTTGCAAAAGATCACACCGCCTTCGCAGTAGCAGAACTCAGCAGAAGCTATATTGAACATGTGTGTCCACACTTTGGCCGACCCCAATCGATTCACTTAAAAAATGTACTTGAGTTCGTAGGACAAGTCTGGCAAGAAATATCCACATTATTTGGGTACAGCATATCCCACTCCTTCGAGAGAATGACAAAGAGGGTGTACGAGAGCGAGGTGGAAGGACAGAGAGGGAGAGGTAGACCGAAGGAGAGGTGAAAGGATGGAGTGAGGAAGTATATGAATGAAGGCGGTACTGGTTGGGAGGAGGGGCGTCGACTAACTGGGGACGGAGGTGCAGGGGGGCGGTTCGTTCGTGGCCACCCCTTCGGGGATCACGGCGTCAGGCAATAGATAGATAGATAGATATCCCACTCCTCTCTCTATTGGCTAAAAGGAGAAATTGGCTGTGAGCGGAGTCATCGCAGTCTGGCCAAGCAACTAAGAACCAGATTAGTTGCACTGAACTACGACGATTGGCCAGCTCAAGTCAAGATTATTCAATGGGGAATGAACTCGTGCCCACGGGCGGACGGGATCACCCCCCACATAAGACAGTGGTGGAACGAAAGTCACTGATTGATTATATATGTGTGGATGAAAAAATTAAGAAATCTGTGATGGATGCTAGGGTGTATTGGAGGGGGTCTGTCTGATCATTATGTAGTAGTAGCTAAGGTTAGGATACAAAAGAAGTGGGTGAGGAGAGCTGGAGATAGGCGAGAGGAAGGTGGAATGGTGAGGAAGGTGGAGAGGCTACAAGAGGAGTAAATCAGGGAAGAGTACAGGAGAGCAGTAGAAAGACAACTAGGTGGGTTCGACCTGGAAGATATGGAGGAAGTGGAGGAGATAAGCAAGGTGTTTAAGGAAGAGATCTGTGCAGCATGTGAGGAGGTGTGTGGAGTGAGGAGAAGAGGGAGGGAAGTGAAAGGTACAGCATGGTGGACAGAAGAGGTAAAAATAGCTGTGGAAGACAAAAAGAAGACTTATAGAGAGTGGTTGGGTAGTAGAGGGAATGAAGATTTTGAGAGGCAGAAACGAGCGAGGTACGTGGAGAGAAAGAGAGTGGTGAAGAGAGTAGTGAAGGAAAGTAAGAGAAGAGTAGATGAGGAATTTGGAAGGAATCGGAGTGTAAAATGGAAGGAGTGTAAGAAACTGTTCTGGAAAGAAGTCAAGAAAGTTAGGGAAGGTAGCAAGGGAAACAGTAAGGGTGTGAAAGATAAGAATGGGAGAATGCTAGCCGAGAAGCAAGAGAGAGTCGAAAGATGGAGGGAGTACTTCAATGAGTTGCTAAATGTAAGGAATGAAAAGCCAGCAAACACAGTTGGATAAGGTATGGGAGGGAGAAGAGGAGAAGTAGTGGAGGAGGAGGTGGGGATCAGGAGGTCAGAAGTGTGGGAAGCTATGAAAAGAGCGAAGTTGGGGAAAGCACCAGGAACAGATGGAGTGTGTGAGGAAATGTTGAGGTATGGTGGTGAGATAGTGATCGAATGGGTATGGGAAATGTGCAAACTAGCATTGGAGAAGGAGATGCACCCGATGACTGGAAGACTGGCACAATAGTCCCCCTATATAAGGGCACAGGGGAAAGAGGAGTGTGTGGTAATCACCGAGGCATATGTTTTTTAAGCGTAGTAGGGAAGGTGTACAGCAGGGTAGTGATTGAGAGAGTGAGAGTGAGAACGGAGAAATGGATTGGTGACGAGCAGGGAGGTTTTAGGAAGGGAAGAGGATGTGTAGATAAGATTTTTACCCTGAATTGTGTTGTGGAGAAATATCTGGAGAAGCAACAAAAGGTGTATGTTGCCTTTATGGACTTGGAGAAGGCCTATAACAGAGTGGATAGATAAGGCATGTGGAAAGTACTTAGAATATACAGAGTAGATGGCAAGTTGCTGAAAGCAGTGAAGAGCATGTATGAGGGTGCAAAGGCGGCAGTACGTGTGGAGAGTGAGCAGAGCGAGTTCTTTAACCTGAGTGTTGGGTTGAAACAGGGGTGTGTGATGTCCCTGTGGTTGTTTACTGTATATATGGATGGCGTCATGAAATAAATACTAGGAAGAGCAGTGGATGTTGGTGTATCGCTGAGAAGGGAGGGAAATGAGTGGAAGCTGCCTATACTGCTGTTTGCGGATGATACAGTTCTGATGAGCGATAATGAATGGGAGTTGCAGGGTCTGGTAAATGAGTTTGGAACAGTGTGCGAAAAACGGAATTTGAAAGGTAAATGCGGGGAAGAGCAAGGTTATGGTCTTCGAAATGGGTGAAGTCACAGAGTGTGAGGTGAAGTTGAACGGTCAGGCTATGGAGATCGTCAGCTCTTTTAAGTATCTGGGCAGTGTGTTGAGTAAAGAGGATGAAGTATGGATGAAGAAGTGCGGGAGAGAGTGCAACAGGGGAAGAGGGTTGTAGGAACGTTGAAAGCAGTAACAAGAAATAGAGTGGTCAGTATGGAAGTGAAGAAGTCCTTGCATGACAGTGTGGTAATCCCGACACTAACTTACGGAGACGAAGCATGGACGTTCGGGAAGAGACTCAGACCAAGAGTGAGAGCGGTGGAAATGAGTTACTTTAGAAGTGCATGCGGAGTTACATGGAGGGATAGACAGACGAATGAGGAAGTAAGAAGGAGGTGTGGTGTGGAGGTAGATGTGCTGGAAAGTGTGAAAAGGAACAACTTGAGATGGTTCGGCCATATGGAACGTATGGGAAGCGAGAGAATGACTAAGAGGGTGTACGAGAGCGAGGTGGAAGGACAGAGAGAGAGAGGTAGACCGAAGGAGAGGTGGAAGGCTGGAGTGAGGAAGTATATGAATGAAGGCGGTGCTGGTTGGGAGGAGGGGCATCGACTGACTGGGGACAGAGGTGCGTGGGGGCGGTTCGTTCGTGGCCACCCCTTCGGGGATAACAGCGTCAGGCAATAGATAGATAGATAGATAGATATCCCACTCCTCTCTCTATTGGCTGAAAGGAGAAATTGGCTGTGAGTGGAGTCATTGCAGTCTGGCCAAGCAACTAAGAACCAGATTGGTTGCACTGAACTACGATGATTGGTCAGCCCAAGTCAAGATTATTCAATGGGGAATGAACTCGTGCCCACGGGCGGACGGCATCACCCCCCACAAACGAGTGTTTGGAGAATTCCCCTTACTAATTCTGCATCGATATCTAGCCACCACACCGATGAAGAACATGGACAAGAATATCTCCTTACACCACCTCACCAACCGCTTGCAACAACTAAAATATTGTCAAGATCTAAAACAAAATGAGCCGCCTCCAGAAGGCCCCTACAGTCCGGGTGAACAAGGAATGGTCATACAGTTACCGGTGATAAACAAACTCCGACCCAGATACTCAGTCCCCTTCACCATCCATCGAGTGCCTAACTCCTACAAAATAATAGTTGATTACCACAGGGATAATAAATTATACCGCAACTACCACGTAAGACGGTTTAAACCATTGGGAGTTAATGTCAAGGTCGAACAGTCTACCCAGACCAAACAGGTGAACCCCCTACGCATCACTCAACCCACTCACCCCCACCCAGAGCGCGACCCATCCCCCCAGACTTTCACCCCCGAAAACATCTCCTCTCCGCCCGCCACCTGACCTAACTCCCCGTATAACATTCGCCCTCAAACAAGACGCTCAAAAAAAAAAAAAAAAAAAAAAAAATCAAAATATTAGCCTCGCCATATACCTCCATCCCCGACTATCATCTCCCCCCACCCCAACCCTCGCGATAAACACCTGTCCACCCCAACACCCACCCCTACCACTCCCCATACCCCATCCGCATACACCATTTCCACCTCTCCCCTCCCAACCACCCCCAACTGACCTCAGACACCAACACCATCTATGAGCCCCCCCAACATCCCCCTTCATACACCCGTTTTCTCACCAAGTACCAATCCCGTGGCTGCACCAATACCGCGGCCGCACTAACCGCAACTGCTACAGCCATCAATAATGCTACAGTTGAAGCTGCACAATCCAAAGAAAGAACCCCCATGATGTCAAAGGTCACCATTCGCTTTCCTGCCACCAAAGTGTCCACACCATGCAGGATCTCAGCCAATCGTTATCAGTGGAGGGGTCTTGCCACTGGACTGGTAATCCAATGGACCTGGGTTCGAATCCCAATATGTCAATGGGAAGATATTATTAGGATGGAATTTGTGCTGTACCTAGTATCAGTGGATTACCACAAAGCCCACCGAAACGCCCACAAAATACCCTAATTTTTCCATGATTGTATAGAACTGTATGATTATTGCCATATTCAAAATATGCTACAGGGGGGCAATGTCTTGTGAGTTAATTGCTCAATAAGTGGCGTTCTGAAAGTGAGGATCCGAGCCTAGGGGATGAGACAGTGAAGCACGAAGGCGAAGCAGCTTTAGAGATGGGGCTGTGAATGGATGCTTCACATGTCTCACTCCCTAGACTGGAACGAGACATCACAGGCTTCACAGCGTTCAGCAGTAGAATGAACAAGCTCTCAGCCTATGCCCGAGAGGGAGTAGCTAGAATATAGAAGAAAAAAAAACATGTTTATTAGCTACGTATTTTGAATAATGTCAGGGGGGCAAAAGAAAATAATTAAAAATTACAAAGATCTCATCAATAGACTGCGAGGCGAGAGGCACCAGTCTACCCTGACATTAGTGAAAGACGAGAGGAGAGGAGCAGATTCACAATCCACACACTGGGCACAACAAGTCAAACACATGACCCCAGCTTGCCAAACTACCTGTGAAACCACATATGACCACCATCTACAGGGCCGTGACATCTCTCGAGAACAGAGTTAGTCGACATGAATTAATCTTCTAGTGACTAAAAGAATGAAAATAAAGGCTAGAATAAGATATATACCCACTAACGAATAAGGAATTAAGAGAGAACGCTGATAATGGTACGGAAGATAAGGATCCGAGAGTCTCATTATCTATATCAGCCAATGTATACAATAGCCAGAACGTACCTGTGTATATCTGTGAGTAATCATTGATCAGCTCTTGTTTACATAATGAATTTATGATTAATAGTATATATTAGAAGTTAATATATGTACCAATAGATTAAGTGAAGGACTAATAACTCAGTTTTAAAGTGTAATTCAGGTATCTACTGTGGAAGTAGATCAAGTAGCACTATATGTTAAATAAACACTACCATGTTAGTAAACACTGGAAATCTATCCAAGATTACAAGTCCTAAGAGTTTACTTCCGAGTTCTGAGTTTAATTACATAGAGTTATATATATAATTTAAACACGTGAGTGTAAACGTGGAAGCTATTCACACATGAGTGTGGACGTGGACATATTCACTTGAGCCCTATATAAGCTCAAGATTAAAACTCAAACAGTTAGTACCAGTACCAGCCAGCAGCCGTACAAGAACACCACAGCCTAACTAAACAAGGCTCCCCAGCCATACACAGCTTCATCATGGACTCCAAAAGAGAGAGTCCCAGAAAGACACCACATTTAATCCTAGTGAGTACAACTTAAATTATAAATATTAGAAGTGCTAGTTGTGGTTGGAACTTATAGGAAACAACGGTGTTATTAGTTATCATACAAGCTACATTAAATATAACCAAGCATTTTGATATCATTCAATACGTGTTATAACAATCCAAGTTATCTTAGTAAATTATTCAGTCATTTACAACTCCGTGAAACTCTGTGAAACTATTATCTGAAGTTTAATAATATTTAAACTATATACTGTATAAATAAAAAGCTATACAAAAAGTGCAAATAAACAAAATTCATAACTTTGTTTTTATAACCGAAATATATTCTTATGAATATATAACGATACTCCAACTATAGTAAAACTATCATAATTCTTATATATCAATTAATATAGCAATTATAACTAGAGCAAGAGTAAACAAACAAAGAGACTTAAAGATACGATAGATATGAGTATCTATCTACATCGTGTGGAGTATGGTTATCAGCCTATAACTATAACATAGTAAGAGATCCTTCATAATCACAGGAGCATAAAACAAATGTATATTTTACTGTTAATCCCTTATAGCCTTTTGGATATTGATAATAAAGTAATTAACATTTAAGCTACCACTGAGACTTACATAATAAAGTAATAAATAGATAAGGGTTAATACGATAAACGATAATGGTGGCAGCGATAAACGATAATGGTGGCAGCGATAAACACGATATTCATTCCCCCTGTACGATAATGGTGGCAGCGAAAAACGATAAAGGTAACAGCGATAAACACGATATTCAATCCCCCTGTACGATAAACAATAATTACGGCAGCGTATACTTACGATAATGGTAAAGATAATAGCGATAATGGTAAAGATAATAGCGATAAACTAAACACGGACAGAGTGATACTAGCAACAGTCGACGTTGGTCGCAGCAGTAACTGATTTTTTTATTTTTTCCCTGGAAACTATATTTTTTTTTATTCGCCCTGTCGACAATACTGACAGCATTAATCGAGAATAGTGACAATGGTAAACACACGTGAATCTTAAACTACTTTTCTTTTTGCCGACTCGCCAAAAGTAGCGAGCGGTTAACCACAGTGATTTTTGAGTTGCCCTGTAGTAACTAAAGCAGGCGGTGTGCGTATAACTGTTTATTTTCTTGCATATCGACGTAATACCAGCAGCTTTTTGTTTATATTACCAAACATACCAAGTAATTTTTTTGATATTACTAAAAACTATGATGGGTGACACTTTGGGAAAACAGATTTTTTGGGAAAAACTGGGAAACTAAGATCTTTTGTGAAATGATTGATGTCTGAGTTTGAAGTATATTCTGATTCTTCTCTTAGTGGTGATAATACTGATACCGAGGGAAGTTTTTTCACTTCGGATTTAACTTCTAATAGTGATACTAGTGACGGTGAAGACGAAGCCATGACAGAACAGGTTATTGCTCACTTAGCAGAGACCATAACTGCTGGTCTCTCGCTAGCAAATACAAATAATTTTGCCAAACTCACGAACGTTTCATATTGTTGTGGCGGTCCCGTGAGCCATTCTGATAAGCCAGAGTTTAAGTGTAATCCTTCTGCAAGAAACTGGATAAAGGATCTAGATTCCAAAACACCTGTCCCATTAGAATGGAGTATTCAGGGTAAGCTGGAAGTTGCAAGACTTTACAGCTTAGGTCCTGCTAAGACTATCGTTCAAACACTCCTTGATGATTTAGGCACTGTTCCTGAAGGTAAAACGGAATGGGATGTGTTCAGGGATAAATTTTGTACTTTCTTTCCCCCTGACCGTACCTTAGATAGAATCATGGGTGACTTGATGAAGGCAACACAAACTGCCGACGAAACGTATCTCACTTTCTGTTCTCGTTTAAATAAGTTTGCAGCAGAATTAAAGAAATTAAATTCTGATGCACGGACTTACCCATTAGTGGTGGCGAGTTTCCTAAATAACGCCCCCACTGCTTTCGTCATTCATATTAAGGAAAGGGAGGATTTACAGAAGATCTGGAGTAAGTTTTTAAGGTTTCAGGAGCGAGATCCGAAATTATCAGCAGCAGAGAAAGAAGGAACTGGTCTGGGAGTTAAACGTTCGGTGTTAACCATAGGTAGGTCCGAGGGTGGTCTACACACTGACGTCCGTAAGCAAACCCAACACAGAGAGTATAACACACCCAGTAATGGTAAGCAGGCTGTTAAAATACTTTGTAACAGGTGTGGGAAGATTGGGCATAAAGCGAGTCTTTGCCGCATGCCTTCACACAAAATAGCTGGTTTTAGTAGAGGTCTGAGGAAAGGTCCTGATATCAAATGTTCCCGTTGCAAAGGCGTGGCACATTTTGCAAACAAAAATTCTACACCATGGGAGGCTTTTGGTAAACAAAATGGAGGATTGCCATATCGCCCGCATAGCCGCATAGCCGTGCGTGCGGCACTATGGTGGTTACAGTCAGGCACCCCCTCAGTCACAGTACTATGTCCCCTACCATCCCCCGCCACACTTGTCGCGCGGTCCTAGGAATGTGCCGTCGCGCTCGGAGTCAGGTTATGTAAACACCCCTTCGCATGCAAATCTTTCGGGAGAAATGGAAAAAAAAAAAAACCCGATGTAGCTCTGCATGTCCTTAGCTCATCTCCGGACGTAGTTTCTAAATTAATTGCCGTTCAAACTAACGTAAATGACGAGGAGATGATAGCTATGATTGATACAGGAGCGACTACTAGTTTAATTTCGGAAGCAAAATTGAAGGAATTATTACATTCAACTGATTTGGTAATGGGTAGAGCAAAGCCTTTGTATGATGTAAATGGACAGCCCCTTTCTGCAATAGGGTCTGTTAACTTGAGGGTATCTATTGGAGGTTTGGTCATACTTCAGGACTTTACGGTAGTAAAAAACATGTCTATTCCTACAACCATCCTCCTAGGTACTGATTTCCTCTGTAGTAATAACATTTCCTTAAATACAAACCCTCTATCTTTTCATATCAATGAAGTTCAGGCTAACATTTCTAATTTAAACGAGGAAGCCATACAGTCAGTACACACTCAACCAGGTAGGACAAATAAACTGGTTAAAATTACTGTAAGGGAGGTGACAAAACTCTGCCCTTGGGAATATGGCTCCGTACTGCTATCATGCGAAAGAGGGAACCAGAAAGGAGAGGAGGTTAAGGGGAGGTCTCCACTCGAGGGATTTTTTTCTTGACCCCTTGCTCCCTCATGTTTAGCCCCATTGCTTTTGATATTATAAAACGTTTGCCCCATTAGTTTAGCAATTTTAAGAACTTTCACCCCATATTAAGACCTTTCGTGCCATTCAGGTGTCAATTTTATCCTGGCGAGCGATAGCGAGCCTGTTTATTAAGAGGAACCGGCCTTCGGCCTGCACATTTTTCTACCGAAAAATGTACAAATTTATCTTGAAAGGGGCTCATGGAAGTGTAATCTTAAGCTTGATGGATGTCTAGGGAACAAACTAAATACCTCCCCTTAATGATACAGTTTATGGAGTTTACACGCCATTTGAAGGGGTGACACAGGCATCTGCGTTTTTTCAAGGTATCATTGCATTATCTGAGGGTACATTTGCAATGAAATTTGCCAATTTCACTCCAGATATAATAGAAATTAAACCAGATGATTCATTAGGATATGTAGAAGTTTGTGAAAAGGTAGACTTAGATATCTCGGACGAGATATCTCCTACACAGAGAGATAATATCTGTACGTTGACGCCTAACGAACGAAATGATGGCTTAGTAAAACACGTAGAGGAACATTTTGCACATGTATCAGTGGAACAGAAACAAGCTTTGAAAACCATGGTAAGGGAGTTCTCTGACGTATTTTCTTTGGAAAGTGATCCCCTGACAATCAGTCCGTATTTGTTTCATAATATAGAGACAGTTTCGGACCAGGTTGTTTACAGACATCCTTATCCTATACCTCATAAATATATTCAGGATGTCAAGGACCAGATTCAAACCTTAATGGAACAAGGAATAGTACGACCATCCCGTTCTTCTTTTAATAACCCGCTAAACCCGGTAAGCGAAGAAGGAAGGAGGATTGAGATTGTGCTTGGATTTCCGTAATTTGAACAAGCTAATTAAGGATGATAGATATCCTTTACCTAACATAGACCGTATTCTAGCTCAGCTTGGGGAGAGTCAGTTTTCACTTGTCTTGACTTACGCAGGGGATATCACCAAATTCCCTTGACGGAGGAAAGTAAGCAAAAAAACTGCCTTTTCAACCCCAGATGGTCACTATGAATATAATGTGTTGGCTTTTGGATTAAAGGATGCACCCTCTAGTTTTCAAAGGATCATAAATCAGGTACTGATGGGTTTAGTGGGAAATAAGGCACACGTAAATCTAGATGACATAGTTGTACCTGGGAACAACATATAGACAACCTGACTACTGTCCTAGAGAGACTACGAGAGTCCTCTCTCAAGCTAAGGCTGGATAAATGTAGTTTTTTCGCTGAGCAAGTACATTATCTAGGTCATGTCGTAGGTACCGACGGAATCAAACCACAACCTGCAAAAATTCAGGCTATACAGCAGCTAACTCAGGCTATACAGCAGCTAACTCAGGCTATACAGCAGCTAACTCAGGCTATACAGCAGCTAACTCAGGCTATACAGCAGCTAACTCAGGCTATACAGCAGCTAACTCAGGCTATACAGCAGCTAACTCAGGCTATACAGCAGCTAACTCAGGCTATACAGCAGCTAACTCAGGCTATACAGCAGCTAACTCAGGCTATACAGCAGCTAACTCAGGCTATACAGCAGCTAACTCAGGCTATACAGCAGCTAACTCAGGCTATACAGCAGCTAACTCAGGCTATACAGCAGCTAACTCAGGCTATACAGCAGCTAACTCCTCCGCAAACCATGCATGAACTACAGAGTTTCCTAGGAATGTGTAACTACTATAGGAAATTCATCCGACAATATTCCAAGAAAGCCGCACCTCTTACGAAATTAACAGGAGGTAGAACTAATAAGAGGAATGATAAAACAGTCATTAAATTCACGGAAAGAGAAAATGAAGCTTTTAATGGGCTCAAACATATATTATCAGACGAACTGGTATTAGCATATCCAGATTTCACAAAGCCTTTTGTTCTCACCACAGACGCGTCAGATATAGCAATAGGTGGAGTACTTCAGCAGGAAGATCAACATAATAGGCTTAGACCTTTAACTTATTTCAGCCGTAAATTAACCCCTGCTGAACAGCGATATTCTACAGTTGAGAAAGAAGCATTAGCTATTGTCTATGGATTGAAATACAATCGTAGTTTAATACTAGGATATCAGATAGTAGTAAATACGGATCGTAGACCTTTAATATGGCTTCTCACTACATCTAGTCCTAGTGGTAGAGTGGCATGATGGCAACTTCTAGTAATTGAATATGATATACAGCCAAAATATTTACCTGGCAAGGATAATGTTGTAGCGGATGCACTAAGTCGCTTAAGAGTCGATACAGAAATAGAAGATAAAGTACTAGCAATTACAGGTATGAGAGTTCGTGTTAGTCAACGCACAACGCCCACAATCGCGGCTATACAAACTGCAATCTATTTAAACACGAGTCTTTCACCTAGCCAATGGACTAAGGTACATGCCAATAATACACCAAGCGATGAGACTGGTAGACGACCACAGAATTGAGTGGAATTTAATTGATATTGCACGTGAACAGAAGCTTCACCCTATATATGGCAAAGTTATTTCCCTACTACAAAGTAAACCACTGGCCAGTGTAACTACAAAGGAACGTAAATATTTAGAGTCAAATCTCAAGGCCAAACTTGAAGATCTAATTCTTCAAGACGAGACAAATCTCTTATATATTCGTCCGTTTAACGGGAACGAGCAAGGCAGCTCACATAATCGAGTTATTTGTTCGGATACACATATATTAGCGGCCCTGTTTCTAAACCCATGATCATCCAATGGCAGGACATGGTGGGGTTAGAGCAACGATGCATCGGCTTAAATAATTTTGTTATTGGCCCAGTATGCGCAAGAGTGTCACAGCATACGTAAGCGCATGTCGGAATTGTATCCTTTATAAGGCCCCAGTGGACGCACAAGGTCCCTATAAAAGATACCCAATACCCGATGCCCCATTTGAGAGAGTTCATATTGACTTAATTGGGCCCCTGCCTGACTCACATGCCGATTCACCAGATGAATCACATATTTCTGGATATAAATATATCATGACTATCATCGACGTCTTTACACGTTATCTTATAGCAGTGCCTTTACGTAACAAAACTGCTCAATCCACTGCTCAAGCATTTGTGGAAAATGTCGTACTAAAACATGGTACCCCTGTGTGCATTGTATCAGATCAAGGACAATAATTCACAAGTACGTTTGATCAAGTTGCAACGCTCTTACATATACAACATACCTGTACCACGGCTTACCGACCAAGCGCAAACGGCGTAGTTGAACGAGTAAATCAAACTGTTATGAGGATTCTGAGGACACTCGTAGATGATAATTCAGGAATATGGACTTCAATGTTGACATATGCAGTTTTTGCTTATAATTCTGGATATAATCGAGTGATCAAAGACTCACCATTTTTCTTATTGTATCATCGTGATCCACATATGCCATATCAAACGATCTTGTCAAATCAAACTTTCAGTTACAACCTCAAGGACTACAACAAATGAAGTAGCAATAAAAATGAACAAGACGTATGAAAGATGTAAGAAGTACCTAGAAGAGGGTCAAGAGGAAAACGAGAGAAACCAAACGAGAAATAAAGTAAAAGCGATAAAGGAGGGAGACCGAGTGTATGTAAAAGTAGTTCCACGGAAAAATGAAAGACAAAAACTTCAACCAAAATACAACGGTCCGTATAGATTGGTAGAGAAAGTAAGTGAAGCAGTAATTAAATTACGGCGCATTAAAGATAATCGCCCAGTGACGATTCACACTGACCGTGTCCGAGTTGTGCCGGAAGAGGCGTTGTTAGCTCGCGACAATCTAAATGTAAGAAGTGTTTATCCAATACACTTGGATATATCCGAAACTGATAGTTCTAGCAGTATAAATGATCCTCACTTAATTCTGGATGACAGTGAGAGTGAGAGTGACTGTGAGGATGATAAAGTAGATAATAATATTGATGATGATATTGTACATAATATACCTAGATATTCTCTACGATCACATAGTAGAGTACAACCTTTGCCGTATGTAATGCCCCGTCCCCTTGAATATAGAAAATAGTAGTGAAAACAAAATAGTGAGATATTGTTTACCTACCAGGTAATCCTGGGTTACTTAGCGATCGTCTGTCCCGCAGCAGATACGGGTGAATCAACATTAAGTAATCCAGTCATCTTTACTGAAGAGGAGAGATTGGTGGTTACCGGAAATACTTGTCATTCCCTACCAAATTGACACTACAACTGTGTTACACCCATTACGTTTAGCTCAAGTTTACGTTCATGACATTATACTATATTCTGAAGCTCGTAGTCCTAAGTTAGTAAAGGAAAATGGAAAATGGGATATCTGGATCAACTCGATACAAAATTAATTGTATAGGATTGAACAAGATTTTCATAATTACATACTTACGTCATGTCCGAAAGTCCGGTAGAAAATATATCATCGACATCCAAGCGAAATAAACGAGGAGCAATAGATTTTGTGGGATCTCTAGCTAATTCTCTTTTCGGTATTGCAACACAAGATCAAATTGATGCAGTTCACGATAAATTAAGCAACTTACAAGTCCTTACAGAAGAGGAACGTGAACAATTAAATGTACATACTAGAATACTCAATATTACTACTCGACGTATGGAATCTTTAAATTATGCAATTGATAGGCTACATAATAGCACTCGAAATATTTTAAACATTGTCGCATGAGTTGGAAATAAGTTGCAAGAGTTGGAGGATGAATCAGATTTAATTGGTAATTTATTATCATTACAAATAGTATTGTCTGATATTTATGCTGACATAAATAACGTTAAAATTGGATTGGATCAGATGTTTGAATCTAAAATGTCTCCATATTTAATGCCAACATATAAATTGCTTGAAATTTTATCAGAACCTTCGTTGAATTCACCAGGATTATTGTACCCAGCAAGACCAGAATATTTAAGTTTATATAGAGATACAATAATAGTTGTTTCCAAACCAACCATTGCTAATCACATCTTTTATTTTTAATTAATTGTACCCCTTCGTGGACAACCAGCACATACCTTTGATGTTTTTAAAATACATACTTTACCTTTTCCAGCACCCAAGTACACACTTGTACTTACAAGTTGACATAAATAATCAATTTTTAGCCATTTCTGAAGACCGGAATACGTATGCAATGTATAATTGTTTTCCCATTGCAAGGCACATAACAAATTTGTTATATGCCCCCCAACCGGTCCTCTTTATAGTATTCACACCCCTAATTGTGAAGTTGCTACATTTATTAATGATAAAGTACACCCTACACTATGTCATACTAATATAATACATAGTTTCACTCTATCTTTATTAAACTCAATTCAAGAAATAAACTCTACTTTACTGCAACTACGAGATCTACCAACTCCAAAATTATCTACAAGCGATCTACTACAACTAGCAGTAATAGCCAAACGTATCGAGATACACCATCCTCTTCAACAGAAAATAATTCATAATACGACCTTGGTCGTAGCTGTTATCCTCATCCTGGTAGGAGCAGCCTATGGCGTCTACACCGTCGTGTTAGCCCGTACACGTCGAGCTGCGGAGATCAAGAAGCAGCACACCTCCGAAGCGACGATGCAGCCGTCTGTGATCAACATGCACCAAATTACATCATCTACACCCATCACTTCCGTTCCTGCACTGTCTCAGCTGACGAGGGTCCCCAACTTACTACAACGGTTGGCCAGCGCGGACGCAGGCATCTAAAAAAATAGGGAGTGATGTCGAGAACAGAGTTAGTCGACATGAATGAATCTTCTAGTGAATAAAGAATGTAAATAAAGGCTAGAATAAGATATATACCCACTAACGAATAAGGAATTAAGAGAGAATGCTGATAATGGTACAGAAGATAAGGATCCGAGAGTCTCATTATCTATATCAGCCAATGTATACAATAGCCAGAACGTACCTGTGTATATCTGTGAGTAATCATTGATCAGCTGTTGTTTACATAATGAATTTATGATTTATAGTATATATTAGAAGTTAATATATGTATCAATAGATTAAGTGAAGGACTAATAACTCAGTTTTAAAGTGTAATTCAGGTATCTACTGTGGAAGTAGATCAAGTAGCACTATATGTTAAATAAACACTACCATGTTAGTAAACACTGGAAATCTATCCAAGATTACAAGTCCTAAGAGTTTACTTCCGAGTTCAGAGTTTAATTACATAGAGTTATATATATAATTTAAACACGTGAGTGTAAACGTGGAATCTATTCACACGTGAGTGTGGACGTGGACATATTCACTTGAGCCCTATATAAGCTCAAGATTAAAACTCAAACAGTTAGTACCAGTACCAGCCAGCAGCCGTACAAGAACACCACAGCCTAACTAAACAAGGCTCCCCAGCCATACACAGCTTCATCATGGACTCCAAAAGAGAGAGTCCCAGAAAGACACCACATTTAATCCTAGTGAGTACAACTTAAATTATAAATATTAGAAGTGCTAGTTGTGGTTGGAACTTATAGGAAACAACGGTGTTATTAGTTATCATACAAGCTACATTAAATATAACCAAGCATTTTGATATCATTCAATACGTGTTATAACAATCCAAGTTATCTTAGTAAATTATTCAGTCATTTACAACTCCGTGAAACTCTGTGAAACTATTATCTGAAGTTTAATAATATTTAAACTATATACTGTATAAATAAAAAGCTATAACAAAAAGTGCAAATAAACAAAATTCATAACTTTGTTTTTATAACCGAAATTTATTCTTATAAATGTATAACGATACTCCAACTATAGAAAAACTATCATAATTCTTATATATCAATAAATATAGCAATTATAACTAGAGCTAGAGTAAACAAAGAGACTTAAAGATACGATAGATATGAGTATCTATCTACATCGTGTGGAGTATGATTATCAGCCTATAACTATAACATAGTAAGAGATCCTTCATAATCACAGGAGCATAAACAAATGTATTTTCTATTGTTAATCCCTTATAGCCTCTTGGATATTGATAATAAAGTAATTAGCATTTAAGCTACCACTGAGACTTACATAATAAAGTAATAAATAGATAAGGGTTAATACGAAATACGATACATCTACACGGGACGTGGAAGTATTATACCTGGTGTGAGAAGCAGCAGTAGAAACAACTCCAAAAACAACCAAAACTACAGCCCTCACCGACAATAACTACGAGACAAGCGAGAGTGAAAAAGGACATATCAACCACCCCAGAGCCTTACATAGGGAGCTTCCAAGCCAGGTAGACGGCAACCAGTTTCCTCCTTCACACCTAGATGCTCTCTCATTGAGATCATGAGAGAGAAAGGGAAGCCCATCGTGTCCTTATTACCCTAGGAAGGAAAAATTCCAACATACCATGAGACGCCAAGACTATAGGAGGAAAAGGGAAAGAAGGCCCTTCTCCTTTTCCCGTGCTAGGCCCGACATTAGCCCTCCAGGTCACCCGACTGGTCGCCCACCTAGGTACGATACTAGGGAACACTCTATGCTTGAAGCTAGTATTTTCACTTGTGTGATAGCCCAGATCAGCCTGTCACTCCTAAAGTACAACTCTACACTGCCTACAACTAAGAGTGGTCTGATACCTTTTTGGAGTTGCGGTCCGAGACCATTCCCCTTCGAGTTCCTTTAGCAAGATGACAGACAACCCCGGGCCCCCACACGTGAAGAGAAGCTCTTCCGAAACACCACACTACCCCGACTAGACGCCAGAAGTTCCAATTCTCCACCCCCGACACCAGACAAATCAATCGGGATTGATACCTCTTTCGTTAATGAAAGTTTTACCCTTCAGGTAACAAAACACATACTTTATCCTTGTTTAAGTATTTTATTTTTTAGATGTACCCTACAAACCTATAATTTATACTATTTCCTGGTCAATAAACCTATGTCCGAGAAAAGAAACTAAGTGATGAACATAGAAGAAAGTGAAAGTGGAAGAAAAGACAGAATGACAGTGAACGAGAGACTTTTCCAGAACAGATAATGAGATTGCTAAGTGGTGCGATTCCGAATAATAATAGTGAATCTATCTAGCACACCTTTTACCATTTGTTTTGTCATAGAATCGATATGTCAATATTTGGTAAATCATAACTAACATAGCAATATATTGTTCTCCACGTGGTGTATTCTTGTAACTTTCCGCCCACGCACGTGTTACTCTATAGTTGTACAGTACCGCCCGCCTACATATGGACTCCAAGTGAACTACCATTTCGATATTGCTATGTACTGTTGCTCACTTATCCTTATATACTAAATATTGCATGCAATTTTAGAGGTTATAGCTCTTTATGAATAAAATACTGTTTTGTACTCTTTGTATAACTTGATTTCCTTGTGGTCATATACTAATTTCTTGTACTTCCCCCCGTTGAGAGAAACCCACACAGACCAGATAATTATATCCTAGCATAAAACTAATAATAATAATAATTATAATAATAATAATAATAATAATAATAATAATAGCAACCTTGTCCGGGGTTCAAGTGGTTTTGCAAGCAGGGTATTGGGTTGAATACAAGAGCTGTGTCACAGATGTCAAAAGATCATTTAACTTATGGGGCATGAAGAAACTACAGAAGGAACAGATTGTAGCCATTTTGACTGTGACCATTGAGGAGTCTAGCTCTTTTGGTTGTGGCCATTTATTAGTGTGGCTGTTTTCTTGTTGTGGCTGTGTGGCCATGAATGTTGTTATTTTTTTTATCATTTTTACTTTTGTTTCGGTCTTTGTGGCATTGACCTTATATAATTAGATTATTACTTCAGCATTACTAAATACAATAACATACTGTACTTTATTTTTACCTTGCGGTCCTTACTAGGCAGTTCGGACTTAATGCTAAAATAGAATTTGCTACAAAGTGGAAGGCAAGGATAGCAAAGTAGATGGCTCTCTCCCCACCCACCACTTCCTCCGACATTGGTCGGCATGAAATTTAGTTGGGGAAACAAGTCCCCCAGCAGAATGAGAATAATTTATTATATTCTAATAAATTTGAATTATTAGTATTATTTGGTAGGGTAGGTATGTATAGGAAAAGTTGGATAAATAATTGGTGGAATTTGCAGAGAGTTAAAGAAAAACAATGAATGGATCTGGATGACGAGGCCAAAATGATTAAGCAAAACTTGGGATTCGGGGAAGCAAAGACTGAAGACTGAAAACGTTGTGTGCGATACAGAGTACGTTTTTAAACTAATTTCTGAAAACAATAGTTTTTCAATGCTGCAGCCAAACTATTCCACCAATTTCTATTCTTTTGTAACAAAACATTCATAATTGCGAGCCTCACCCAACTACCCAAAATTGTTTGATCATCGGTGTACTTTTCAAGATATGGATTTTCAAGTGAATTCAAGTTTTTTCCAGATAGCTGAAAAAATACTCACGTGCAATGCAAAACCTTTTGTATAACATTTGTGGAGCATTGGTAGTAGAGTTTATATACCAAAGCACAATAATATCTTATGAGTATGAGATATGGTATTTAAGTCTGAAATGTTTTGGAAATGCGGCCACCACGAGCGTGTCTGGCTGCCATTCCGGATGTTTAGCATATCACAGGTTGCCCAATACAAAAATGCACCTTATGTCAAAGTTTGGTCCCGTTCTGACAAGCGGTTCCGGCGTAGAAGAAAATTTGGAAGAATTCAAGATTAACGATTACAAAAAAGGTTCCTGCCAGGGCTTGAGCCCATAATAATAATAATATTAATGATAATAATAATATATACAGTATATATATATATATATATATATATATATATCTATATATATATATATCTATATATATATATATATATATATATATATATATATATATATATATATTTTCTTTAATACATACGAGGTTGAAAGAAATGGCAATTTCTGCGTTGGAAATTTTATTATTTAAAATTTCCAGGTCTCTGATGAGTTTTCGCTGGGTGGCAGGAAGTAGATGAAGGAGATGAGCAAAATTCATGGTGGTACAGGGTTACATAAATGTACATGATGATACAGGATATACGACGCGTTTCACTGGACAACCAGCATTATCAAGTAAGGAAGGAATGATATAAAAGGTAAACAGGAAGGGTATATATAGAGGGTGGAGGATCAGAGGAGGCGGAAAACAGGGGGCAAAAGTCTGCTATTGGTGGAAGCGTAAATTAGGAGAGAGAAAGGGGTTAACCGCTTCACGCATGCACACTGGATGCGGGATGGTGGTCAGTAGGTGGGGTCGAAGCTGATTGGCTGCGTGTCGAGGGGCGTGGCCTAAGTTGTGTGGCGCCTGCAGAAGACGAAGCTGAAGGAGGTAGCGCGGGGGGCTGCGTCAAGGGCACCGGGGGGCGAGGAGGGGTGTTAGGTCCTGTAGGGTTGTGCCTTTTGGCAGAAGGAAGGATCTGAAGGTCCAGAGTTTGGTTGTTGATGTTGGGATGTAAGGCTTGGATATATAAAGCTTCGAGTATAGGTAATCTCCTTGGGTCACTTTCTTTATCGAGTATGGTGGTGTGTTTCTCTAACTCGTTGCGTGTGAGGTGAGGGTGGTTAGGGGTGAGATAGTGGTCTTTGATGGCTCCAGCCTGAAGGTGAAGAGTTAACCGACGTGAAAGACGAGTCTGCGTCATACCAATATAGGAATGAGGTCCACAGTCCTCATAATTACAGGTATGTTGGTAAATGACGTGATCGTCGGTCATCGGGCTCGTTATCTTGGTGGAGGCTGGTTTGTTGCGGAGAACGAGGTTGGAGGTCTTGGGGATTTGTAATAAATTATTAATTTGATTTTGTTTTCCGGGTTGGTTGGGTGGACATGCTTGGAGATTATTTCTTTTAAGACGGCCTCGTCATTTTGTGTTCAGATGACATGTAATTGCGGTAGAAGATCTTAATTTCATTGGGGGGGTCAATGTTGGGAGGGCTTTGGGTGTACCATTTTTCAAGATGGTGGTTGATGGTGCTGGAGATGTCGGAGTTGGAGTATCCGTTATTTACTAAAACTTGGGATAGTCTTTCTAGTTCCTGGTGGGTGTCGGCCCAGGTAGAGCAGTGCGTGAGGGCTCTCCTAACATAGGCGGAGATGGAGGATAGAAGATAACGGCGGGGGCATTCACTATCGCCGTTGAGGCATTGTCCTGTGTTAGTAGGTTTAATGTAGACGGTGGTTTTGAACCCATGGTCGTTCAGAGCTACGAGGATGTCGAGGAAGGGGAGTTGTCCATTGTCCAAGAAAAATCTAACATCTCCCCGCATTCATACCGAGTGGGTGTGCGCGGCCTGTGCTCCTGCTACATTCTTCGTTCGCTCTCTTCTAGTGAGTCCTTGCTCATTTGTATATATCTGAGTTGTATTGAACAGGTTTTAGATTAGCTAGCACAGGCTGCCCCATTGGTATGCCCGCAGGAAGTGTTAAAATAGGGTACTATTGTACAAGCGCCTTTGTGTCCCCCAGGAACAGCGCCTCATGTGTTTGTTTTTGTTTTTCTGCGCCTTAGCTGTTGTCCTTATTTATTAGTTAGGAGGCTATTATACCCTCAGGAATATGCTTCAGGCCGTCTCTATGAGGCAGTTGCATTATCTTTGTTTAGCAGACGCTCTAGTTCAAGGGTTGCCATACGTGGTGCGGAACCTTCTAGGGTCCGAGCCTGCGGTTGCCCTCTCTTGTGGGCCTCTTCACCGGGTGCTACGGCTGTGTCTTCAGGAGGTAGGTTACCAGCCAAGATGATGATTCTACGAGCCTCGTGGCCAGCCTCAGTAAGAGTCTCCTTAGTGGGCTAGGGGTAAAATTATTTATTAATAAAATTATAATACTTTTGTAGCCCTAAGTTATCCCTCGTTTTGTGCATGTAGTGTTATTTTACATGTAAAACAGGGAGTCAGGAGACGTCCTGGTGGTGGTGTGGGTTTTTGGGGGTGTCTGACTTTCCCATATAAGTCAACACCTCTGAAAATGTTGGTTTGTTTTTCCGGCGGGCTTTCTGTGTATTGCCGCCATCTTCTCGTCTAGCAGACGAGTAGGGAATAACCCAAATGTCCCTGCGTGGTGTGCTATACCACGAACCTCCCGGCGGAAATGCTAATTCCTAAGGGAGTTATCTCGGCCCGCCGAGGGTACTCGCCCAGACCGAAAGCCTCACGCGGCCTGAATTCGAACGCCCAGCGCAACAGTCAAGTGTGAAATACTATCTATCTAGTCCAAATAGTCAATGATAGTAAAGACCTAAGGTCTTAGTGGGCCAGTGACACTTTGTCACAGGTAAGCAGTTCTGGAGTTGAAAACCAAAAGTTTTTCACTTTCAGGTCCAGCGGAAGGTTAGAGTAGCAGTGGTTATAGCTAATTTTCCGGCGGACTTGAGGTAAAATGTGTAAAACCTCTCGGATTATCCTTATGAGCATTGATTCCTGTAAATTTTCTATTTCGCTACTCCTACCTGCTCTCTTTTACCAGTGTTAGCACACAAACTATGCGTGAGGTGCGTAAAGTGCCTTGATAGATCACGGGGCCTCTGGTTGTCGAAGAAATGCGCCGTGTGTGCGGAATTATGGGCGACGCTGTTCGACACAAGATCAATCATGCCTCATGGCACTGAAGGAGATTAAGAACTTATATAATGTTTACGCTAAAGACGTTGCCCATAAGGCCTTGCACTGTGATGACGAAGCTCTTTGAGATTATCTAGTTATCAAATCTCCATCCTTAAATCTATTGCCGTCCAAGTCAACTCCTAAAACGAAAGCTAAGTCTAAAGTATTATACAAAGAGCTAGTAAGTAGTAGCGAGAGTAGCGACAGTTCTGAGGCAACCCCCCCCCGGCCAGCGGAAACAAGGATGTTCACCTTCACCTAGGGCCAAGTCTCGGTCCAGATCTAGGTCCCCTCGTAGACAGGCCCGTCAGTCATCTTCTAGGTCAAACAAACGACGGAAGGATGAGTCAGTTACTTCGACCCCCAAATCAGTGACAGGACATAAAAGTGCCCGCACAGATGAAACGCAGCCACGGCACCGGCCATCACCGGGGTCACGGCCACTTCCCCCCGCCTCTGCCTTCAGATTTCCTAACGTCCAATCTGGCAGCTGGATGGCTCAACTTGTACACGCCAGAGTGGTGACAGTTTAACGATGTGATTTCAGACTCCCAACCACCCACTGATAAGGGTAGAGGCGTCTGGCGACAGTCAGAGCTCTCTCAGGTACAACCTTTAGTTCAGATTCAGGACACGACTAGGGAACATGATAATGTACAAACAATCCCCTCGTCGGTCCCAGACTTAGCTTGGCCGATAAACGATCAGGTACCGGAACCACGGGAATCGATGCCGGAAGTTGTGGAAATACCGGAAGAGCAAGATGACGTTGATCTGTCCTCAGCTCAACCAAGACCTAATGAGGAAGTATCTGAGGAGGGTTTTGATTTCTCCAGAGAGTCCCATAGTAAGTGTTTAACGACAGATGACCTAAAGGAGACCTTACATAAAGTCATGCGCCAATATCATATTCCTACTACCCAGGGTCCTTCCACTACTATTCCGGTAACTCCCCTGATCCAGAACCCACATATGGCACAAACGATGGTATCGGGGGAGCTTCTGGTCCCTAGTGAATGGACCATTGAGGTGAGTAAGAACAAGAAACTGAAAGCCAAAGATGCGCAAGGACAACTATTGGATGTTACAATTAAGGCCATCTATCTATCTATCTATTGCCTGACGCCGTGATCCCCGAAGGGGTGGCCACGAACGAACCGCCCCCATGCACCTCTGTCCCCAGTCAGTCGATGCCCCTCCCCCCAACCAGCACCACCTTCGTTCATGTACTTCCTCACTCCATCCTTCCACCTCATATTCGGTCTACCTCTCCCCCTCTGTCCCTCCACCTCGCTCTCATACACCCTCTTAGTCATTCTCTCGCTTTCCATACGTTCCATATGGCCGAACCATCTCAAGTTGTTCCTTTTCACACTTTCCAGCACATCTACCTCCACACCACACCTCCTTCTTACTTCCTCATTAGTCTGTCTATCCCTCCATGTAACTCCGCACGCACTCCTTAAGTAATTCATTTCCACTGCTCTCACTCTTGGTCTGAGTCTCTCAACCAACGTCCATGCTTCGCTTCCGTAAGTCAGTGTCGGGATTACCACACTGTCATGCAAGGACTTCTTCACTTCCATACTGACCACCCTATTTTTTGTTACTGCTTTTAGCGTTCCTACAACCCTCTTCCCCTGTTGTACCCTCTCCCGCACCTCTTCATCCATAGTCCCATCTTTACTCAACACACTGCCCAGATACTTAAAAGAGTTGACGATCTCCATAGCCTGACCGTTCAGCTTCACCTCACACTCTGTGACTTCACCCCTTTCGAAGACCATAACCTTGCTCTTCCCCGTATTTACCTTCAAATTCCGTTTTTCGCACACTGTTCCAAACTCATTTACCAGACCCTGCAACTCCCATTCATTATCACTCATCAGAACTGTATCATCCGCAAACAGCAGTATAGGTAGCTTCCACTCAATTCCCTCCCTTTTCAGCGATACACCAACATCCACTGCTCTTGATAGTATTTCTTTCATAACTCCATCCATATATACAGTAAACAACCACGGGGACATCACACACCCCTGTTTCAAACCAACATTCAGGTCAAAGAACTCGCTCTGCTCACTCTCCACACGTACTGCCGCCTTTGCACCCTCATACATGCTCTTCACTGCTTTCAGCAACTTGCCCTCTACTCCGTATATTCTAAGTACTTTCCACAAACCTTCTCTATCCACTCTGTCATAGGCCTTCTCCAAGTCCATAAAGGCAACATACACCTTTTGTTTCTTCTCCAGATACTTCTCCACAACACAATTCAGGGTAAAAATCTGATCTACACATCCTCTTCCCTTCCTAAAACCTCCCTGCTCGTCGCCTATCCATTTCTCCATTCTCACTCTCACTCTCTCAATCACTACCCTACTGTATACCTTCCCTACTACGCTTAGAAGACATATTCCTCGGTGGTTACCACACACTCCTCTTTCCCCTTTGCCCTTATATAGGGGGACTATTATGCCAGTTCTCCGGCCATCGGGAGCACTCCCCTTCTCCCATGCTAGTTTGCACATTTTCCATACCCATTCTATCACTATCTCACCACCATACCTCAACATTTCCCCACACACTCCATCTGTTCCTGGTGCTTTCCCCAACTTCACTCTTTTCATGGCTTCCCACACTTCTGACCTCCTGATCCCCACCTCCTCCTCCACTACTTCTCTTCTTCTCCCTCCCATACCATATCCAGCTATGTTTGCTGGCTCTTCATTCCTTTCATTTAGCAACTCACTGAAGTACTCCCTCCATCTTTCGACTCTCTCTTGCTTCTCGGCTAGCATTCTCCCATTCTTATCTTTCACACCCTTACTGTTTCCCTTGCTACCTTCCCTAACTTTCTTGACTTCTTTCCAGAACAGTTTCTTACTCTCCCTCCATTTTACACTCAGATTCCTTCCAAATTCCTCATCTACTCTTCTCTTACTTTCCTTCACTACTCTCTTCACCACCCTCTTACTCTCCACGTACCTCGCTCGTTTCTGTCTCTCGGAATCTTCATTCCCTCTGCTACCCAACCACTCTCTATATGCTTTCTTCTTTTCTTCCACAGCTATTCGTACCTCTTCTGTCCACCATGCTGTACCTTTCACTCCCCTCCCTCTTCTCCTCACTCCACACACCTCCTCACATGCTGCACAGATCTCATCCTTAAACACCTTGCTCATCTCCTCCACTTCCTCCATAACTTCCAGGTCGAACCCACCTAGTCGTCTTTCCACTGCTCTCCTGTACTCCTCCCTGATTTCCTCCTCCTGCAACCTCTCCACCCTCCTCACCATTCCACCCTCCTCTCGCCTCCCTCCCGCTCTCCTCACCCACTTCTTTTGTATCCTAACCTTAGCTACCACTACATAATGATCAGACAGACCCCCTCCAATACCCCTATACACCCTAGCATCCATCACAGATTTCTTCATTCGTTCATCCACACATACATAATCATCAATGACTTTCGTTCCACCACTGTCTTATCCTTCATCGTCAACATCCGTTTCCACGTGTACCTGTGGATCATTCTGTGTCGGAAGAAGGTGTTGGCTATCCACAGCCTCCTCCCCACTCATACGTCCACAAGTGCACTACCATTCCCATTCACCTCTGATGGTACCCCCCACCCTCCCACCACTCCCTCAACTTTCCTATCACCCACCTTACCATTCATATCCCCAATCAGAAATATTCTTTCGTTCTTGTCAAACTTCTCCAGGCACGCCTCCACATTCATCCAGAACTCCTCTTTCTTTCTTTCAAGTATATCCTCTGTCGGGGCATACACGCATACAATCACCCACGTTTGGCCATAAGGCCATTAAGGCCATACCTAATGTATATTCCTCTGATTTCTTTGTATACTCTGCTACTCCGGCATTACCTCCTGCCTCGGCTGCACGACTTTTTGCGGACTGGTCACGATCTGACGGCGTAAATGACATAAAGTCACTCAACTCGCTGACACCGGAATTGGATACAATCCCGGTGCTCAATCGGAGTCACAACCCAGTCCTGCAGGTGGGGCAGGTAGGTGTGGGCCCATGGGTGGACTGGGAAGCTGAGGCACAACAATTTCAGCCACTATTACCTCACAATCCTCCCATCAAATTCCTCAAGAAACCCACTCATGGTTCTCTCTACCCATTACTAAGGCTGGAGGGGTCCCCCACTTTTTGACTTCCTGGCGGCCCCCAAACTGTCCCTTTATGAATTACAGGAACCTTTCTCAACTCCCCCTCCAGCCCACTTAGACAGATATTTCAAATTGCGTTACAAAGCCTATAGATTTTTCCCCGAACTCCTCTTAAGCCGCCAAATAGCCCAGTCACTCACGAGGACTATAACTGCCATCTCTGATCAAAATGTACGGAAAGCCACGGAACTGTCCCGGCGGCTTCTTTTACAAAATTCAATCCATTCCCTAGGTGATATCAAAATAGCCTTAATGGAGGCTGTTCGTGCATGACAGGACTTACTGGTGTACATGGTGAAGAAGTTATCGGAAGACATTGGTCGCCGGGTAACGCTTTCCCCTGTCTTAACTTCCTCTTTGCTAAACTTAGACACATGGACGGCAGTTTATAATATGGTAGACAGCGTGAAGACGAGTACCTCCCAGCCAAAGAAGGAGTCTTTTAAGAAACCATACTCTACACCAAAAGGTGGAGGCAAGTCTCAATATACCGGGGCTAAACAGTCATTTCAGAACCTCAGGTCTCCCCAACAGCAGGGAGGTACTCAGTACATGCACAAGCAGGGAAACAATCAGGTAAGTGGAATAACAAGGGTAAGTCACAACACAAGCCTCAGCAGGGAACGACATCTGCCAAACCTAGTCAGCCGTCTGCATCTGCCCAACCATTACCAAAAAACTAGTCAATCAGACTCTCTCTCTCCTGGGGCCTATCGCAGGCGAGTTGGATCCGAGAGTAGTTCTGCCGGACAAGCCCAATCAAGCGACTGGGTCATTCCAAGCATGTCGCAGGGCCTGGCCCCGGCGGACCTGGGCTCGGACAGTGGTAAGCAAAGGGATCACTTGGCGGTGGCTCTGACGACCTCGTTTACGTCATACTCGAGAATTCAATCATGTGTCTTTAGAGGTGGAGTCGCTAGTCCAAGAGATGATTACCAAGCATGTCATTGTCCGTGTCAATCCAACTTGCCACGTGTTCACGTCCAGACTTTTCCTAGTGCCAAAGATACGACCAGTAGTAGATTTCTCGTGTCTGAACATACACATTCACAATTCACCCTCCAGGATGCTCACTGTGAATCAAATCAGGCTCACACTCCCGCCGCAAGGCTGGATGTCTTCACTAGACCTGACAGACGCCTATTGGCATGTCCCCATAAACAAAAGGTTCCAAAAGTTCCTCGCTTTGAGGTTAACCCGTACAGCCCCAGCGACGCGTCTGACGCGTCGGCGATGTATGTAACGCACAGCCCCAGAGACGCGCCTGACGCGTCACCCTAATTGCGCCGACCGTAACCTCAGGTGTAGCCACTCAAGAGGGCTCAGATTTGTATGGGAACTGTGTACGTATCCCACGCAACCGTGCCGATGGTTGAAAACTCTCAAGTCCACGTGCGTGCGCGCGAGCGCTCAATAACCTGTTTTTCTTGGGATAATTGCCTTCAATTTTACTCTTGTAAAACCCATTTTCGGGGGCTCTGTAGGACCATTTTTTAAGCTTTTTGAGCAGTTTTTCGTGGTTTTTTCTTCATTCCTAACCCATTCGCTATTGTTTCTGGAATAAAACCATTTTTTGAAAACCGGCCGGGTTCTGGTGCGCAAACATTACAAAACTAGCCGGGGCTCCACGGGTTAAGGCAAGAGACTTACGTCTTTCAGAGATTGCCATTCGGTCTGAACCTGGCACTAATTCACAAAATTAGTCCGGCAGGCCCTTATGCCAATGCTAGTCCAGGGATCAAGGTGTTGTGGTACCTAGACGACTGGCTAGTAGTGGCGGAGTCAGAGAGTTTATGTCATATCCATGTAAATCAAGTAATAAATCATGTACAAACCCTAGGGTTCAAGGTCAACCAGGCAAAGTTGCACCTTGTTCCCACATGGGTAATTCAGTGGATAGGCTGGTCTGGACACAGCCAATCTTACTCTCAGTCAGAGTGTGGACAACCGAAACAGATTTCGCAGGAAACTGTTTCGGTTTCTCCACAGTCTGAACACGAGGAGAACGTGGAAGTCCCTGGTCGGTTCTCTCAACTGGATTCAACTAACTGTGAAGTTGGGCCAGTTTAAAGTGAAGAGATTAATCCTGGAAGGCAACATATTTTTCCCACTCTTGCCGGAGGGAAAATTATGGACCATTCCTCCATTAATTCACAGCTTACTGTCAGTCTGGGCAAAGAAGGAAACATTGCACTCAATAATGACGTGGGTCTCTCCCCCACCTACAGTATGGATAGACACAGATGCTTCAGGGACAATAGGCTGGGGTTATCAGTCAAACCTAGGCCATCAGGGCCAAGGTCTGTGGTCCCAAGACGAGAACTTTCATATCAACAAACAAGAGCTTCTAGTCCCTTTGTTTTTCCTTCAAACTCACGGCTCTTCGTTACAGGGGAAGTCAATTGCATTTCGAACGGACAATTTGAACGCGGTACACTGCATTCAAAAGCAAGGGTCAACGAGGTCTCGGAAGTTACTAGAATTGTCGGAACAGATTTTTGCTCTGCCCGAAAAGCTGAGCATCCATCTGCATGCATCTTATCTCCCGGGCGTGGCGAACGTCTGGGCAGACGCTCTGTCCCGGAGACAGAGCACCACAGTAGAATGGGCACTCAAGCAAAACATCTTCAACAAGATGATTGCAGAGCCATACCACAAGTGGATCTATTCGCGTCCGAGGGAAACCACAGGCTCCCTCTCTTCCTAACCCGCCGGGAAAAGACTTCGGCGGGGGGTCCAAATGCATTGTTGGAGGACTGGAACAAATGGAGTTCCATCTATCTTTTTCCGCCTCCAGATGCTTCACTCATGTGTCAAGTAGTTCACAAACTACGGGGTTACCAGGGCGTAGTCTCGATGATCGCGCCACTTTGGCCGGCTCAGGTGTGGTACCACCAATTGAAAACGTGGTACGAGAACCCGGTGTCACTCCCGGTCTCGTACTTCCACTTGGAGACAATTGGCAACCTAGAGACCTCGCTGACTTTTGCCTTCTGGACATTCAACTTGCCAAATGGCTAACTCAGTACGGGGAGAGTATTACAAATAAATTTCTTAATCAGTATACTATGTCTACCAGGAGACAATACAAATCACATTGGAAAACGTTCATAACCTGGATTGTGGAAACAGCACAAACAGAATCATCAGTAGCTTTGGTGTTTAACCTAAGACGTGCGCACAGGGGTTTTCTACAGGGTAAGACTGTGCGCACCTATGATAATTTTGGGACCCATTGCCAATTTCGATAAAAAGTACATCATCGTGTAGGGAATGTTTGCGTGCATCGGCCCATATATATTTGACCCCCCAAAAAATGTCTGGGGGGGGGGGGGAACGGTCTGTAGTCGAAAAATGTGGAGCGAATGGCACCGCGCGGCTAGATTGTCATCGAGCGGCGAGATTTCCCTGCCGAATTTTCACGCGCCCAGGGGATAGAAGGAGAGGGAGGAGGGAGTGGATTACCGCGTAATATCACGTATATCTCCTTTTCTTAGCCCTTTTAGGCTATGTAGAGTATGTATACCTGTGTAGGCCACCCATATAACAATGAATATGCCTCATAGTGACCAAAAATTGCAATATATAAGGGAATTATAAGATAATTTTTAGGCGGGAATGAAGATGTGTTGGAGGTTTGGCGGCAATTTATGAGCTGAGAGTGTGGTTTACGCCATACATATCACTTATATCTTGTACCTAGAGCACTGTCATGCTATAATACAGACTTGTACATAATTATTATGTAGACGTGTCATCTATCAAAATATATACCGCATATAGACCAATTCATGCGATATTTACGCACATTATCAATGAGTTTCTATGCGTGAACCAAGGTGTGAGTGAGTTGTGCTGGGAATGAAAGGGGGAGAGGGTGTGTTACGCCATAAATATCACTTATATCTTGTACTTAGAGCACTGTCATGCTATAATACAGACTTGTACGTATGTAGACGTGCCATATATCAAAATATATACCGCATATAGACCAATTCATGCGATATTGATATTTACGCACATTATCAATGAGTTTCTAGCAGACGGAAGCCTGAAAGGGTGGGTGGGAGGGAGGCATACAGGGAGTGAGTGAGTGAGTCGTGGAGAGAGGGAAGGCAGGCAGGGAGATCTCTAGATAGATAGCCAGCTTTGTGATAATTGTGGAGGCGCCCGAGGCGTATGGATGTCTTGGTATTTAGAACCTTATGTCTACCAGGTGTCTGGTGTACGTTGCCACCAAGAGGTCTACAATAACATGAGTCAGGAATGGAGAGAGAGAGAGAGAGAAACTGAGACATGCGTATGTCGTACGTATAAATGGACTTCAAAATTGCATTTATATGCAAGCAGACATTGCATTTTAGACACATGTGAAGTACCACAGAAACATATAGGCCATTGACTGTAAATAAAGTACTATATTATAGACCAGCAACGAGGGTCGTCAGTAAACACAGGCAGATTGCCTTTTGTGATAGAGAGCTAAATATAGACTGGTGTCTCCTTACACTTGCGAAAGGGTAGATTGCCACCAGAGAAACTTATATTTATTTATTTCTAAGTAATATGCAATCTAAATGTATATTCGAGACCTACTGCAAGTATTTGTATGACAGTCATGACTATGTATAATCCAATATACGCGCGTAGGCGAGACATAAGAAAGCTGGTTGAGCAATTTTCGACACCCACACAGTTATTATTCATTTTTATTTACAATATTATACAATACAAATGTATTTGTGAAGAGTATTTTATGCATTATTGTATTTATACAAATTTTGTTCCCAGACAAAGCTGCTGTGGCTGGAGCAGCAAGGAGCGGCAAGGGTCACCCCGTGACCGCTTGATCGTGTGAAAATTAGTGGAGTCACACTGAGAGGGGCAATTTTGCTGAGTGTTTGGGCAATTTTTGACAGAATAAAGTTATATAATTACTAATTCTTGACAGAGACAAACTTTTATAAACCTTTGCATGATATAATTGATAATCCCATCAATTTACAAACGTAAATTGGTGGGATAATTATTTTGTTTTGGTATATTGTCATTTCGATTGTAGACACGAAGTTTTGAGTGATATTTGGTATGAGCTCCTGTGGCATGGTTGGTAAGGTCGCGGACTGGAAAACTCAAAGTGTGGTAGGGTAGTGGGATCGAATCCAGGAGGGGGTTATGGGGAAGATTTTATACTGTCTAGAACATTTTTGATAACAAAAATTGTTTACAAGATCATGCCATTGTATTCAAACAATATGAAATATTCATAGAATATATCATATTGTAAGAATACAATGACAAGACCTTGTTTTTTATTTATTTTTTATTTTTTTTTTTTTTGTATTATCTTAGTAGGTTTGACAGGATTTATTGAAACATATTTATTTTTGTACAATTCATTTGAGGTAAGAAAATAATTATATACACATTACTTAGGCTAATAACAAACATATATATTGATATACTAAAAAAAGAAGGCATATTACAATCATGTAAATCTTTGAAACTCATAAACTAAATAATGAAACATACAATTATATAATGTAAAAGCTATATCACAGGGACATCTTTGGAACTTATACATTATATAATATATATGTTACATTATGAGGTAGCGTGATCAATTAGGTCAGGTCAGGTAAGGTACGGCGCGAGTCCAGGGCAGGGCAGGGCAGGGGGCGAGTCCAGGGGGCGAGTCCAGGGCAGGGCAGGGCAGGGCAGGGGGCGACATTCATAATTCTTGAAGGTGTGGTAGTCCCTGAAGCAGTCACCCAGGCAGAGTGGAACTTTGCACTCGGCGCACATTGAGGTGACTCTTTTGGTGACATGGGGTTTCCTGACACTGGAGCTGCAGACGGTGCACTGCACCTGCCTGTGACGAGTGCCAATCAGCTCGGTGTTGGTTAGGTAGTGTCTTTGGACACCAACCTGGACTCGGTCAGGAACGTGATCCCCACGCCATGCCGTACGTCTGTGAGTGGTGGTGCTATACTTATCCAGGAGTTGGTATGAGACGTTGTAGACGAACTCCCGGAATTTCAGCTTCTGGTTTGGGGACATATCCTTCTTCACCAACCACAAGTTGTAGGCATTGAGCATCGTGATATCAACTAGGTGGAGGAAGAGCTTGTGATACCACTTCACAGTCTTCCTCACACACTCAACGCCTGACAGCTGACAGTTAGACTTGTCTACCAGGCGCATGTTCTTGGTATAGTCCACTACCATGTCGGGCTTGTAGATGGTCTTCCTGGTTCGGTAGTGGATTTTGCCAGAATCCACCTGGGCACCTGTGTGGACGGTGGAAAGCAGGTGGACGTCTCGTTTATCCTTCCACTTCAGGGCTATCACTTTCCCACACTTCTCGAGCTGCTTGTATTTCTGCCCCTTTCGTCGCCTTCTTCGCACATGCCTCTCGCGGTATTCCTGGGCCAGGTCGTCTTCTGAAGGTGTGTCACTGGAGGAGGCATCTGTAAGAGGAATGACATTACCGGTGAACTTAGGCATAAACTTTCTTGTCTTTCTGACAGTCCCACATGACCCCGTTTGGTTGTCATGAAGAAACTGGCAGAGAGCAGGAGAAGTATACCAGTTGTCAGTGTAGATGATGTGGCCTTTGCCCAGGTAAGGTGCCAACATTTTCCTGACGATGGCACCTGACATGCCCATGGGGTCATTGGCAGCGGCTTTCGGTATGTCAATGTCAGTGCCTGTATACACGATCATGTCAAGCACTATTCCAGTTTCACAGTCACACAAAACGAAGAGCTTGATTCCGAACCTATGCCTTTTCAAGGGGATATATTGCTTGAAAACAAGACGTCCTTTGAAGAGCACGAGCGACTCATCAATCACCAAATTGAGGAAGGGGTAAAAGTATTTCCTATACCTCTCCAACAACATGGTGAACACATCCCGAACTTTCCATATCCTGTCAATCCTGTTAGGATTGTCGTTGTCTGCAAAGTGCATAAATCTTAGCAGCAACAAAAATCTGTCACGAGTCATGAACTTATTGAAAGTTGGGGTGGCGATGAGAGGGTCGTGCTTCCAATAGTGTTGCAACACATGCTTCTTGATCAGAGGCATGAGGAACAACAAGGCAAAGAACGTCATAAATTCTTCCACAGTCGTATCCACCCAGCCTCGCATTCTCGCTTTTGGAGAAAGGACGTCCAATCTGCCCAACACTCACCAGTAGTAGGCGTTTGTTTGGGCAACGATGTACGTCATTACCTCCATATCGAAAAAAGCGAGGAAAAAGTCGCTTTCGTTCGCTTGATCGTCACAGGGCCAGTCATCAGTTGTTCCTGACGTCCCAGGATTGAACTGGGGCACGTCAGGTACAAAGTTGACCCCGTCAGACCAATCGAACGAAGGCAGCCCAGGGATCGGAATGTCGTCTGCGTCTCCTTCATCGTCTGAAATATCGCTTCCATGGTCGCGATACAGCACTGCATCATCATCACCCTCCTCTTCACTTGACAGATGATGCCCTTCCTCATTCTCGTCACCGACGTCGGACTCACTCCCACTGTCCACTCCCAAATCCCCCCACCCTTGGTCCCGTGCTAGGGCTTCGTCATCGAAACCCGGGCTGCCAATGCCCTGCGAATCACCATCAAACAGCAGGGCGGCATACTTTGATGGTGTCAGAGTTTTCCGGCTCACTTTAGCACGTGCGGGAGTCTTATGGACAGGGACAGCAGAGGCGGTGGCAGGGGCGGCGGCAGGGGCAGCAGTGGTGCGTGGTCTTGTGGCCCTGGAGGCAGGCTAGATGATGGTGGTGCCTGTCGCCCTTCTCTCTGTTCCTTGGGCAGGGGCGGCAGGGGCAGCAGGGACAGCAGGGCCGGCTGGGACACCAGGGCCACCAGGGCCAGCAGTCGCTTTCCCTCTCCCTTTCCCCTTCCCCTTCCCCTTCCATTTTCCTTGGGCAGGGGCGGCAGGGGCAGCAGGGCCAGGGGCGGCTGGTGGTGGTGGTGGTGGTAGGGTCACTGTGGCTGGCGTACGGGTTCTCTTCCCTACGCCCATGCCTTTAATTTTTCCTGCCCCCGCAGGTTCTGCAGCCCTAGGGCGGCCTCCTGCGTCGCTGGTACCGGTGGCAGGGGTGGCAGTGGTGGTGGTGGTAGTGGTTGTTGCAGTGGCCTGGGTCGTGGTGGCAGTGTCCCGAAACACCAATGACCTCTGTACCTTTGCAGTGCTTGCACATGTTTTTCGTGCTTTGGGTGCTGGTGTTTCGTCCTCCGAGCTGTAGGGCATGTCGTACTCGTAGCTAGGATCTTTAGCAGCCACCCTCTGCCTTCCACGGCGGCTAACACCACCAGAAGGAGGGCTGGTTGTGTCATCAGGGAGCGAGTGTGAGGGACGTGTGGGCTCCATGACTAGTGCTTGGTTACTGGCGCGGTGGTGCTTGCACGAGTGTGGGGCGAGCGTTTGGCGGGGTGGAGTCGAGAGTTGACATGTAGTACTATACCCACACCAATTTTCAGCCGCCTGGCTATAAACGAGCGGTTTTGGTACGCGTTCAAAAGCTCTGCTCTTAAGAGTCTTCCCGCAGTCCGCCGGGGGGACTCTTAAGAGTCTCCCCGCAGCTCCCGGGTTAAGTACTTACACTATTTGTTTGAACAAAAGTGCTTTTTCTGTAGTTACACTCAAAATATCACTTGTCATTGCCATTAGAACCCCTTTTACAACCTCAATGGTCTATCCATACCGCAGAGGAAAAATGCCGAGTTTTAAAAGGCGCCCACCACCACGTCAGCTCATGCACCTGGTCGCTGGGACAAAGCTTTAGCCTTGCTTCATTCGCGCAAATATAATCATGCGCCGGACTTTGACTCATTATTAAAGAAGGCCGTGTTCTTTATGACTTTGGCGACAGGAAACATTGTATCGGAGCTAGCGGCGATGAGCAACGAACCTAATTGCCTCAGGTTTGGGAGACTGAATGAACACTTACAAATCGCTCCATCTCCCACATTCATAGCAAAGAATGAACATTGTGATCATGTGTTTTCAGAATTTACAGTGCCGGCACTCAAAACGAGACATACGCATCACATTTTGTGCCCAGTGCAGGCTTTACTTAATTTTATGAGGGTAGCACAACTCATCAACCAGGCTTTTTATGGGTCAACAGTACAGGTCCTCGTGTCACAAGAAGAAAATTAGCCTCGTTACTCGTAGACGTCATTAAATAAAGTAATCCCGGTGTTGTGGGCAGAGCCCATGACAAAAGAAAGTGGCTGTCTCTCTTAGATTCTTACAAAATTGTTTAATTGATTACATAACTAACACTAAGTTGTGTGGGCTTCTAATCACACTTTCTTGACGCGGTACCTGTCTGTGGCTCTGGATAAGCCAAAACTAACCTGTGTGGCTTTACGGCAGCGGGTCTAGTTAGTCCATGTGCTATTACAAATTAAGGTTAATCTTAAAGAAGAAAAAGGAAGGGGGGGTTCTGGAAAGCCCAAAGACCCCTAGAACCCTCCGCCGGATATTGTGATAAGATCACAAGCTGTGATACTTAACCCTCTCACGTCCTTGATGCAATTTTGAGCCTATTAGGGATACTTTAAAGCCTTTGTTACCGTCAGGGGTATTTATAAACCTTTAGTTTATTTACTTCAACCTCTGCAGTTGTCTTTGAGTTAGCTGTGGGCAGAAAACTAATTTTGGAGAGGTACTTATAAGAGTGAGATTAATCTATTTCTTATTGCTAATCTGGCAACCTCTGCGTCATAAGGATGTGAGAGGGTTAATAAGGCGAGCTGGTTCTACAGCTCTTAAAATATTTTATATTTTTGAAGATATCTATCATAGTTACAACTATATAGTATAAACAAAGTGTACAAATTATATAAATGTTCACATAATTTAAACCCACTGAGTCCCAGCGACGCACTGTTTGCGTCGGCAATGTTTGTAACGCTAAACCCCAGCGTCACATAAGGTGCGTCACGGTTAATTACTCCGGTCCTATGGCACCTAGAGGGCTCAGATTTGTATGGGAACTGTGTAAGTATCCCACGCAACAATGCCGATGGTTGAAAGTGGACTATTTTACTAATAGGCATATCGTCAATGTTTTCAGGGCCACTACTCAATATTAGGTTTTCATTCCTGCCTCCGGGACTCAAACCTATAATATATATATATATTTATTTATATATATATATATATATAGTCCAACCGCGTGCGCGTGAGCGCGCAAAAACCTGTTTTGCCTGTTTTTGCCTACCCATGTTAATTCCGACTTTCGGGCACACCGTAGGACCCCTTAATGACATAGGGGATCGGTTTTTTGTGGGTTTTCCTTCATTTCTAACCCATTCCTGGTGTTTTCTGGATTTTTTTTTTTTTTCATAACCTGCCGGTCCTGGTAGCAGCTTAGCAGATGGATGTGGACGTTCCGGACAAAAGCGCCAAATTTTTCCACATTCTACCCATTGCCTTAGTTTCCCATTTTTGATAGGCACCACTTCCTCCTGATACATTATGGCAGCCATCTTGGATTTTTATGATCGCCATCGTAGAAAAACCTATATCTATCAATATATCAGCTGCTAAGCCACTTAGGATCATGATCTTGGTGTCTAAACACACATTTTCTGGGTCAAGGAATGCAATTATACCATTTAGAAAAGGACTAGCTTGATTTTATTAACACAAAGAAAATGAATAGGCCTATAAGATAATTTACAGTCATCACACCAATGCTTCATGATTGCGTTACTTCTGACAATAACAACTGCAGAGTTCAGTGCACTTCCAGTTGGCCTTTCTGCATGCACATCTTGCAGCACATCCTTTTGGACTCTTGCAGCCACATTTGACTAGTTCACTGCAGGCCTTACAGGCCACAGGTAATGTCGTCACACACAGGAACCTACGACTGGCTGTCCTCACCCAGAGTCCATCCCCAGCCTTCTGGACTCGGTGCATGTTGTACACTATGCTCACTGGTACACCATATTCCACTCTGATAAGCAACTCGCTTACAATGCTGCAGCAGAGCATCCTGGGTTGAGGGGAGGGCCTCCATTGTCTTACCCTTCAGGCAAAACAGCTCCTTTCTGACATCATCCACATGTTCTAGGTCGCTGGCCTTATCATACAGAATGACAATGAAGTGTTCCAGCAGCTGGAAATGTTGATCACCAAATGATACATCTGTGTATGGATTACGTGCCATGTGTGTAAAGGCTTCTGTCACATCTTGATAGCAAAGCCATGCCTCCCATGCCGACTTCTTGCCTCTCCCAAAGAATGCAGACGTGGTATCGCATACTGTGAAACTGTGGAAGACAGGGAGGGCAACAGACTTTTCTGTACCCAAGACTTCACAGATAGCATTGATGTGATGATATGTAAAGTGCCTGCCTGTACCAAAGGCAACCCAAATGTTCACATCTTGTCATAAGGTGATCAAGTGATGAAACTTGCCAATAAGGATCACTACTACATCGGTGTCAACAGTGCGCACCAGACAGTTGGTACAGCCATTCAGAAGGGCATCCTGTAAGTGGATCAGCAGCCTAGTATCCGCTTCTTCATGGTCACACTGTGTCATGGATCGATCAGTTCCTCGGAGGAGAGTAGTGGGACCAGATGTGATGATGATTTCCTTGTCTTTAGGGCAATCAACAGTGGCAAGTTTGTTGGAAAGGAATGCAAACAGTTCCCGTTTGTTGGTTGGGTCACGTAAAAGTCGGCCCAGTTTCCTGGAAGTTTGTTTTTACCTGAAACTTTTCTCCGAATACCCTTTCCTCGCTTTTCTCTAGTGGACTCTTTGATGCTGCTAGGGATGTATTCGTCCCATACAACATCAACTCGTTTTGAGTTTCCTAGTTGTTTTATGATGTGTGTAACAAAGACATGATCAGCATACTCATCAAATGTTATAACGTTGTTAGTGGGGAGCAAGTGCCACCACAGCAGCTCCATCAAGAAGCCTCACATCAATGTAATCGGGAGGATCATTCTGGGTGTCATTGGCCAGAATTTTTAGCAGATCAGCTTTCTTTCCAAAGCGCAGTTTTCCACCATCTGATAGTGAAGGGGGAAAGGGGTGGTTCTCATGGCTGAAGAATTTGCTGATGTCACTCATTCTGTGCTGCATTACGATGTACAGGTGAGAAAACAGAGCCACATCATTCTTGAGTAAAGTGATCTTCCCTGCTTGTTTTGTTTTGGCTCTTGGCTGCGGACACCTGAAGAGAGGAAGGGCATTCTTATTAATCAGATCATGAATGGAGCATGTGTGAACAGTTGTCACTTGTTTGAAATACTTGTCATATTTATTCTTTCCTAGAGATTGAATTGTTCGCACTGTGTTCACCACAGACTCATCCAGAATATTCCGTGTGTCAAGAGCCAGTAACTCATCACTGTCATCAAGGAAAGGGTTTCCCAGTTCTTTGATGACCTGAGTCACACTCACAGCCTGCTCCTTACAACTTATCTGTGTGGACAGTCCCTCTTCATGATGATAACCACACTGTGGATTTTTTTCTGGGAAGTATTCCTGTTCAAACTCCTTTAGCAGCCTTGCTTGTTCAGGCCCTGAGACCATCCATTTCCAGAAGGCTGAAGGATTTTTAGTCAAACCAACTGCACCCCCAGAATCTTTAACCACTTTGTTATTTTGTTCATGGGCTTGATCGATCGGGATAGCCGAGAATCTGTTGGTGGTTTTGTTGATAACCCAGTGACTGTGCTCCTCAAACTCTTTGAGAATGGGTGCTGGTAGACTCTCCATGTCTCGGATGTGTATTGGGAGCCACCGGGCATAATTGTGGTGGTCTAAAGCAAAAAACCATGGAGCCAAAGCCTTGAGGCATTCAACATACAGTGAAAAATTCCCCTCTCGTTGTGATCTAATGAAGATGAGGCCCAGGAGTTCCATGTTGAGAATAGTGTCCCATTACTGAAATGTTGGACTTTTCTGTATAATTTCCTGCCTCCATGCTTTCATAGCTTCATCACTGTGTTCTCCTTCGGTGTGCATGAAAGCGTCCTCCTGGAGTTTTGCAAGAGCCAACGCAGTCACCTGGTGTGCATGTCTTGTTTTGGTGAGGTGGGTGGCCTTCAAAAAAGAGTTAGCAGTTCCTGATGATGCAATGTCTGCTTGTGTCAGTGCATTGGTCCATCCAGATCCCTCCAAGTAGTCACCATGTTTTCCACATCGCCATCTCTATGTAGAGTCCACCCAACATTGCTATGATCTTTTCTTCTCCATGCGTGTCAGGCCAGTTCCACTGGGTAAATTTGGCAAGTGCATAGAGTGGTGCATCAAAGGCGATAACTGGTATTTGTCCAGGATTGAGAAATGTTGTTGCCCACTGCAAAACATTCATTCCATGCTTGATCATAGCTGCTGCTACAGCAGCATAGAAAAGGGGCAAGAGCTGTGTAAGGGTGGTGTGAACATCTACTGATATATCTTGCATGGAGGCATGGAATGCTGACCAGGCTACAGTGTCACCCTGTTCAAATGCATATTTCTCCAGTAGTTGACAAACATGCTTCAGCCAGCTCTCCTCCTTCAATTGTGCACTTGCCAGTTGTCCCTGTTTTGGTGCTGTTAAATTTGACAGTTCTTGAACTGACACATTTGCTGTCTTCAGAGCTACAGCTGGTAAAGTGGTAAAGCTGTCTGGCAACTGGTGATTCTTCTTGGTATCAGCCAAGCGCAATTTGATATCCTTCTGCCTCTCCCCCAAGTTAGACAAAGTTGGAAATTAAAACAGGCTGATGCCCGTGCCATTAAATGAACCCTTAGCAGTTGTACTTGAAGGATTATAGTCCAAGTTGTCAAGCGCACCAGCAGTAAAAAGTCCATGTCGCAGTTGAGCAGGAACGACAGCTCCTTTGTACTTAAAGTCGTCACAGACAGCAGTCCCAATCTGGTTCTCAAGCTGAAGAACTCTGTCATAACATACACTGAGGCCCAAGTCATGTAATTGTGTGATGAGCTTTTTAGACCTGATGTCTGTGTGAATCTTCATTCCAATGTACAATGGCAATGGTGGTTCCCTATCCAAGCAATGGCGAGATGTTGAAAAAGAAGAAGGTGCATGTGTCTTGAAATTGTACAGAATGGTCTGAGAGACTGTGAGGTTTGCCTGTGAATCTGTGAAATCTTGGTCTTTAAGGTCAGCACCAATCAATAGCATGGACACCAAGGGTCTTGAGAGTAGATGGCACTGACTCTTCCTGACAACCAGAAGGAAATTTGCCATCGAAGTGGAAACCTTTATTGCTGACAATCTCCTTGCGCACTAGCTTAGCTGCCTTAGCCAGCATTAATGCATCACCTTCATAATCACATGCCATGGCCTGTTTCAACATATCTTGTATGCCTTGTTCAAAAACCAGAATCTTATTTTTGCTATCACTTTGATCTTGAGCTTGCGGGAAGTATGCTAGAAGTTTTTCCTTGAAGTGGGTTCGGTTAGTCTCTGTTTCAACACCAAGGTTCCGCAGTCGCTTTTCATACAGCTAATAAAATTCCGAAAATTTGAAGTAGAAGGTCCCAGCTTCCACACAGTTTTCTACATGAGTAAATAGCTCCACAAGTGCTCTTGCTTTCATCCTCTTTTCTTCAGAATGAACTCCAGATGCTTGCCCTTGTTGCCGGATCAGTGATCGATGGCAATTCCGTAGTGTTGTTAAGCACTCCAGATGATATTTAGCTTCAAGTGCTATGAGATCGCCACCTTCCAATCTAGCCATTAATTGTGTTTCCTGCAGTTCTGTAGCAATCTTTCTTATATTCTCATCAGCTCCAAATGTTCTAAACTCATGGAGGTGTCCATCCTTTCCACAACAAATTATACAGGCCATTTTGTCCATCGACTGATGCCGTGGTCGTTTCTCTCCATAGGTGTTGCTCCCTGTAGCCTCCTCCCTGTCTCACTTTTTAGTAGCTCTTTCCAGTTTGTCTTTACTGAACTTTACATTGCAGTATTTGTGCCATACACCCCGCTTTTGGACCAGTTCATCTGTAGTTATCTCTTCTCCAAACTTCAGTACTACTGGCAATGCACCTACTGTAGGCCTCTAAAAGCATTAACATTATTTAAGAACTTGCTGTATGCTCCGGACTTGTCCCCGCTCCCTTGTACATTGAGTGGGCATTTCACAGGCTCTGTAGTCTTTTCTTGACAGATCAAGCACAGGCTCCAATCCATTTTGCTAGTTCAACCTGAAAATAGTAAAGAAAAATATTAGGATTATGTTATACCGTAATAATTTTATGTTAATTTCTGACCAAATAAACATTCAACTTTATTATAAATTGTATGAATGTATTCCTTGACCTCGAAATTGAATGTTTGGACACCAAGATCATGATCCTAAGTGGCTTAGCAGCTGAGATATTGATAGATATAGTTTTTTCTATGATGGCGATCATAAAAATCCAAGATGGCTGCCATAGTGTATCAGGAGGAAGTGGTGCTTATCAAAAATGGGAAGCTAAGGCACTATGTAGAATGTGGAAAATATTTGGCGCTTTTGTCCGGAATGTCCACATCCATGTCAAATCTTGCCCTAAGCTGCCCTACTATGGGTGGTACATTTATTATTATTAACTAGCTGGGGTTCAGTGGGTTAAGGACAGAAGATATAATCCACGGATATATGGGTCTGTATTAGTTGAACAGGAATACAAGTAAGTTCCTAGACAACAATTATGAACCTCAATGTGAGATCATAACATTGTACCTAGTCGGTCAAGTTTACGCAGATTTTCTTCGAAGTAACGCACTGCTTTTTTTCATTTTTTTACTTTTATTGTATGTAAGCAATAAAGACTCAAAATTGTTATATGATTCTTTGTCTCTACCTATGTTATTTTGTTAGTGGTTTGATATTGTCACGAATGTCCCCCTCCAGTCTTGAGATATCAGGCATTCTTGAGTTTTAGTCTTAATATATCATGAAAGAAGGAATGGCGTCTCTGAGAGCAACGTCAGGGATAGAATCCACGCAAGAAATCCACCGAGATGGAAAGCATTAATATAACAAGTATTAAGTTAATTTTCTCTTTTTATTTATTATAAAGTTTTTTTCGTAGTGAGTACCCAATCATAAGACGATTCCATAAGAGAATATTATTAGCGTTGCACTTATGACGTAGGACTCTTTCTCCCCGCGGCGGTAGTTTCAAACTGGCGGACCGCGGGCGCTTGAAAGTGGACTATTATACTAATAGGCATATCGTCAATGTTTTCAGGGCCACTACTAAATATTAGGTTTTCATTCCTGCCTCCGGGATTCAAACCTATAATATATTAATATATATATTATATATATATATATATATATACAGTATATACGGTATATATGTATATATAATATATATATATATATATATATATATATATATATATATATATATATATATATATATATATATATTATATATATATATATATATATATATATATATATATATATGCAGTATATATATATTAGAATATGCCCCACGTGCTTTCTGCGTGTCGTAAGAGGCGACTTTTGAGGTTTGGTCGGTGGGCTTGCGACCCCCACCCGGAAAAAATACGTAGCAACGATAAACGGACAAACAGCCTCGGATGCGGACGATCCCTGTGTTGACGAACCCCGACCAACTATGGACAAGCTTACGAACATTCTGGGAATAGGTACATGGAACGTGAGTGGCATGAATGATGGCACAAAAGAGAGAGGTACTGGAAGTGTTAGTGAATGCCAGGCTGGATGTATGTGGAATGACGGAGATCAAATGGAAGGGTACAGATGTGAGAGAGTGGGAGTGTGGAATGGTTGTGTGTGCTAGAGTGAGTGAGGGAGCAGCGAGAGAAGGTGCGTGTTTGTTGGTAAGTAACAAATGGAAGGAGTGTGTAAGAGAATATGGGTCTGTGGGTTCAAGGATTGTGTGGGTGAGAATGAAAGTAGGAATACAAACGTGGGTGATTGTGTGTGTGTATGCTCCGACAGAGGACAAACTTGTAAGAGAGAAAGAGGAGTTCTGGGTGAATGTGAAGGCGTGCCTGGATAAGTTTGACAAGAACGAAAGAACATTTCTAATTGGGGATATAAATGGTAAGGTGGGTGATAGGAAAGTTGATGGAGTGGTGGGAGGGTGGGGGTTACCGTCAGAGGTGAATGGGAATGGTAGTGCATTTGTGGACGTATGTGTGGGGAGGAGGTTGTGGATAGCCAACTGTTACGACCGGGGCTACGAATAAAACAAGGGCACTTAATGATTGGACTAGTAATAGGGCACTATGCAACAACGGTACGCTAGATCCAAATCCTCGAACATATATGCCGGCGAACAAAAACTCCTATACCCTCCAGAGTTAATCTGCGATAACGGGGTATCCTTAACTGGGCATAAATGTACTCTACTTCTGGCTAACCCACACTGGTATAGCCTGATAACAAACAAGATGCAAGTTACGTTAAAATGCATAAAAGGGAAGCTATGGAAAGATCAATTAAATCACTGCAAAATTTAATACAATAAAAAGATGCTTCAATACAGTTACTCTAAACAACAATAAACTCTTCACTCCTATCTGAAAGAAAGTGAAGTATAGTCCTACAGCATAGACCTGGAAACTTATGAAGAAAGTCTGATGCTCATAAGATGCTCGTATCTTAAACTATATAAAGGCAGGAGGCAGGACACCACACATGTAGACTGAATACACTAAAAGATAGGACATATAATGTTAACTAACACGAGAATACTATAAATGCGCAATGGTAGTAATGCTCGACACTAAAAGAAGTACTTCCTCATCAACGAAACAGTCTGCTATGGTTGTGCGACTCAGCAACAACCTAGACTAATAAATGCTGTGAATAATAATGCATACATATCAAAGAGCTTATATTAAATACTAACAAGTGTCTACTCAATTAATAATGTCTAGCTGGGATACTCTAGGTAAGGAACTGGGGTTGAGCAAGACAGGCTCGTAGCCTAGCGATGTCCTTAAGACTGCATCCTTTAAGTTACGTTAATTGACTGGGGTGCTCTCTTGATAGATCCAGATCACAAGTATCTGGTTCTATCCTGGCGACCCTCAAAAGACAAGCAAAGAGGCAGCAAAGTGTGGAACTGGAACAGGCCAAAGCCCTCAGTCAACACAATGCTGCACTCGCAAAAGACGCAGCCGAAAAGACAACCTAGGCTACCACAGGACCAGTCGAAGTCGTGTAGGTATAAACGAACCATGCACACATCGGGAGACAACGACTACAGTAACCTTATCCCAGTCTAGCATTAAATAAAAGAGCAGAACACTAAATCAATAATGGAGACACACACAGAGTTCTTAACCTCTACTAACTAAGATCCCTCAAACCTATTCTAAGTACATGTAAATATCTCAGAGGACGGCGCATGCAATACAATGGGCCGGCTATGGAAACCGTATGCAGAACCCAAGGGGATAAGTAATTGAATAAAGGTGAGGAGCAATGGAAAAGAAGAAGGTCAGAGGGAGAGACAGTGGAAAAGGGGGTGATCGGGAGAGAGTATGCAAAGGGATGTTAGAAGCATGCACGCCAAGCCTGTCCTGAGGAAGGCAGCTCCCGGGAACCCTCATGGAGGAGGCTAGTTACACAGGAGCCCACAAGGGCGCGATGGTCGGCCAATGACGGGCCGAGACGTCACAAGGCAGCAGGCCCCTAGGCCGCGCCAGGAGCCACCAGCCAATCAAAGGCGAGGGAAAGCCCGCGCGGGCGGGAAAACTCCTCCGAGCGAGGTAGCACATACATACACACGCACATATTACCACCACGCTCTCGTCTCTCTCTCTCTCTCCTTAACTCTACACAATGCATCTTATATTCTACTAATGATATAAAATACTTCCCGTTGTCACAGACGAAAATAAAGACCTCCACTGGACTGTCTGTGACAATGCGAGTACTATTAAAGAAAGAACAACATTCTCTGATAACTGTAGCCCATTTCGATGTCCCCGGCGGACGCTAGTGGCTAACGAGAGGCGATTCTGCCAACGCTGGTAGGCGTCACACAACACCTTCTTCTGACACAGAATGATACATAGGTACACATGGAAAGTGGTGTGGACGATGAAGGATAAGACAATGGTGGAACGAAAGTCACTGATTGATTATATATGTGTGGATGAGAGAATGAAGAAATCTGTGATGGATGCTAGGGTGTATAGGGGTATTGGAGGGGGTCTGTCTGATCATTATGTAGTAGTAGATAAGGTTAGGATACAAAAGAAGTGGGTGAGGAGAGCTGGAGGGAGGCGAGAGGAAGGTGGAATGGTGAGGAGGGTGGAGAGGCTACAGGAGGAAGAAATCAGGGAAGAGAACAGGAGAGCAGTAGAAAGACGACTAGGTGGGTTCGACCTGGAAAATATGGAGGAAGTGGAGGAGATAAGCAAGGTGTTTAAGGAAGAGATCTGTGAAGCATGTGAGGAGGTGTGTGGAGTGAGGAGAAGAGGGAGGGGAGTGAAAGGTACAGCATGGTGGACAGAAGAGGTATAAATAGCTGTGAAAGACAAGAAGAAAGTGTATAGAGAGTGGTTGGGTAGTAGAGGGAATGAAGATTTGGAGAGGCAGAAACGAGTGAGGTACGTGGAGAGAAAGAGAGTGGTGAAGAGAGTAGTGAAGGAAAGTTAGAGAAGAGTAGATGTGGAATTTGGAGGGAATCTGAGTGTAAAATGGAGGGAGGGTGAGAAACTGTTCTGGAAAGAAGTCAAGAAAGTTAGGGAAGGTAGCAAGGGAAACAGTAAGGGTGTGAAAGATAAGAATGGGAGAATGCTAGCCGAGAAGCAAGAGAGAGTCGAAAGATGGAGGGAGTACTTGAATGAGTTGCTAAATGTAAGGAATGAAGAGCCAGCAAACATAGTTGGATCTGGTATGGGAGGAAGAAGAGGAGAAGTAGTGGAGGAGGAGGTGGGGATCAGGAGGTTAGAAGTGTGGGAAGCTATGAAAAGAGTGAAGTTGGGGAAAGCACCAGGAACAGATGGAGTGTGTGGGGAAATGTTGAGGTATGGTGGTGAGATAGTGATCGAATAGGTATGGAAAATGTGCAAACTAGCATGGGAGAAGGGGAATGCACTCGATGACTGGAAGACTGGCATAATAGTCCCCCTATATAAGGGCAAAGGGGAAAGAGGAGTAGGTGGTAACCACCGAGGAATATTACTTTTAAGCGTAGTAGGGAAGGTGTACAGTAGGGTAGTGATTGAGAGAGTGAGAGTGAGAACGGAGAAATGGATATGCGACGAGCAGGGAGATTTTAGGAAAGGAAGAAGATGTGTAGATCAGATTTTACCCTGAATTGTGTTGTGGAGAAATATCTGGAGAAGCAACAAAAGGTGTATGTTGTCTTTAAGGACATGGAGAAGGCCTATGACAGAGTGGATAGAGAAGGCATGTGGAATGTACTTAGAATATACGGAGTAGATGGCAAGTTGCTGAAAGCAGTGAAGAGCATGTATGAGGATGCAAAGGCGGCAGTACGTGTGGAGAATGAGCAGAGCGAGTTTTTTTACCTGAGTGTTGGGTTGAAACAGGGGTGTGTGATGTCCCCGTGGTTGTTTACTGTATATATGGTGTGACGCATGTCCAGTGTGAGCATGCTGTACAGAACGCCTAGTCATGCCCCACTCTCGCTAGGATCGTCAGGGCAGGAACTTTGGCTGTAGTCTATGTAGAGTTTCCTAACTTAGTTCATGTGAGCCGTTGTACTATAAGTAATATGAATATGTATTTTGTTTTCATCTGAGTCAACGAGTTCTATTTTATATCATTAGTTATAAGTATTGTGTGTAAAACTTATTTGTAATGATGGGAGAAGCGGCAGCCACAGTTGGGGGTCAGTGGGTGCGCCATGCGGGAGGTGGGCCTAACTCACTAGCACTCCCCCCCCCCTCCCCCCTCCCCTCAGTGCTAGGAAAGCCTTTGTCTATCCCAGAGGAGAGAGAGAAATTACGTAATGATTGTCAGTGGGCGGTCCTTAGTAGTTCACGTTGGGCTCACTAGAGGGCCGAGTATAAAAAGGGAAGTCTAGCCATTTTTTGATCAGAACTCATTAGGCAGAGCGACTTCTCATTTCCCTTGCTAACTATATATATTCTTCTGACTGATGTGAACTTTCTCTACTACCTTACATTCTTATCTCCTCTTTTCCCTACCCTTTTTAACTTCCATGGTCCCGTTGGTGCAGAGCTAGTCAGCCAACGTATTATCGCTGGAGTTCTCATGAGATACATGCCTATTAGATAGCCTATTTTGGAAGGGTTAACTTAGAATAGGATTGATTTATGTTTGTTGCACTTGTCTATGCATTTCCCTGTGTGTTATTATTATTATTCCTGGTTTCTGCTAGTCTAGGTAATGCTAGACTGGGGTAAGGCTTTTCTGTGTTACGAGTTGTTGTTTGATGCAGTGGTTAAGCGATAAACCTGCATACTCGTTTCGGTTCAGTGAAGCCTAGGTTGTCTTCGCGGCTGACTGTGTTGAGTTAATAATTTACAGTGCGTGAGGGCAAGAGCCTAACCACCCTGTATTTTATTAACAGCTTGTTTTTACTTTGTCAAGGAGCCGGGAGAAAACCAGATACAAGGGATCTGGATTTCTCAAAGTGCACTTGTTAGTGTTAACGTAATACTTTAAACAGTTGTGAGGACTTCGCTAGGCTACGAGCCGTTTTTGCTCAGTCACTGCTACCTTTTGCCCACAGTACCCCAGCTAGACTTTACTCGATTAGTAGATACAGAATAGTATTGAAGCTTTCCTTATGTATGATATTGTTTATGCACTATTGATTTCATGTGTTGCAAGCTTGGCTACTTTAGTGATTAGTGGCCCACGAGCACAATCCGAGTAGGCTATTGCCGTTGCATTTGCGGAGTACTTCTTTTTAATGTTTGCCATTTACTATTGCATATTCTTTTAATTATTCTTATGCCAATTTAAACCTGTAATAGTATTTAATTGCCAGTGTTTTTCTTATTGAATTACTGTTCAAAATCCGATACGTACTTCTTACGAGCATCCGAGAAGCATCTAACTTTTTTCAGAAGATTCCTTGCTCGATGCTTAAGGACTATTAATTAACGTAACGTAATAGTGCCGATCCGAAGTAGAGGGTGGAGGACTTCTTAAGTTCTTAGTCAAGGGTGGATTACTTCGGCTTCGGCCAACACTATTCTTTGGTGTTGTTGTTTCTTACTTCTTTGTTTGATTGTTGACCAGACTAGAGAATTCCTGTCTCTTTATTAGTCTGTTGTTGAACACTAGTACCGAGTTCTTGTATACCCCGTTATAGCAGATTGAACTCTGGAGGGTATTGGTGTTTTTTGTTCGGCTGGCAGTACTCAGGGGTTGGGATCGTGTGTTTCCGTTGTGGCAGCGAGCCGTATTAGAGTCCTGATTGAGAGCCCTTGTGTACCCGAGTGCCAGGTCGTAACAAATGGCGACCTTGCTTAGGATTTTGTGAACAGTATAAATTTTTGCAGAGTTGTACAACATTTGTTTGTTTGTATTTTAGCGTGCATATTGAAGAATATTTGTTTTTGTATGGCAATTAGTAAAGCATTTAAGAGACTCCAGTTAATTTAGTAATTAGTGCTTGCATAGGAAGTTAAACACTTTTGTCTCGAGAATTTTTTTGTGGACTTCAGTATGTCGTGCATTAGCACTGACGATGAGCGAGAGATGCCATTTGAAGGTGTGCCGTTAGTAACCAGTGAGGAGGATGCTAGAGTTTTTGTGAGTAAGCGGTACCACGTGACGGAGGAGAGGCTGACTGGGGTGGATGTTTGTGGCTTGCACCTGATAGCCAAGGTTTTGGGAATTTCCAATGTAGTAGGGATGTCCAAGGGGGAGCTGATTTCCTGGGTGTTGCGTGGGCGACATGGGGTTTCGGAGGAGAGGGCGTTTGGGGGGGTTCCTCCCCAGATCCCCTCTCACTCGACTCCCACAGTGCCGTCCACTCAGTTACCGGAGGTTAGCACTCTCCCACAGAGGGATGAGAATTGGCAGATTGGAGTGCCCTCGGGTGGTGCACATGGTGGTTCCCCAGTTTTTGCCCCCCCTCCTTCAGTAGTGGCAGCTCCCTCTTCCTGTCTGTCTCCAGATATGGTATTTAGACTTGAGCTTGCTAAGATTGAGGCTAGGAAGCAGGAGGATGAGACCAGGAGGCATGAAAATGAGACCAGGAGGCAGGAGGATGAGACGAGGAGGCTTGAGATTGAGGTTAGGAGGCATGAGGCTGAGCTTAAGTACGACTCGGAGAAATATTGTGCTAAATTAGATTTAGATAAGTCTCGTGCAGAGTCGACAGGGACTTGGATGGGCCGTGAGGGCCAAGTAAGAGAACAGTCCTTGGCCCAATTAGTCAAATTGGTGCCGGTATTTAGTGAAACTGAAGTCACAGAATTTTTTAATCGTTTTGAGAAGAAATGTAGGGAGCATAATTGGCCTGAAGAGAAGTGGGCAGCTCTAGTCTCCTCAAGACTTACGGGTAAGGGTCTGAAGGCTTATGATGCACTGCCTTTAGAGTCTTGCATTGACTACCCAGAATTGAAGAGAGCTGTCCTACGGGCATACGAGTTGCAACCGGAAACATATCGATTGAAGTTTCGGGGTGTTACAAAGACTAGGGAGGTGACCTTTCTTGAACATGCCCGGGACTTAAAAGATGCACTTAAAAACTGGACACGTTCTGAGAAAGCTGAGACGGCCGAACAGTTGACTGAGCTGTTTCTGCTCGAGCAGTTTTATAAGTGTACTGGTGCAGAAATGACTTTAACTATTAAAGAAAAGAACCCAAAAACTCTACAGGAGGCAGCTGAGATGGCTGACCTCCGGCTATCACTAATTCGTGGGTGCGGGTCTGCCCAGCGTAGTGAGGCAGGTAACAAGGGGCGTGACGCCCCACCCCCCCGAGTTAGTGATATACCTTATGCAAACAAGTACAAGAGCCATGATACCAAGACTGACCACAAGACTAGCACCGTCCCATTTAAGAAGGGGCCGGGCCCTTCCCAGTACCAAGGGAAGCCCAAAGGGGAGGTGGAGTGTTATCATTGTCATAAAAAGGGGCACTTTGCAAGAGTCTGTCCTAGCAAACCACCTACAGCAGCTGTGTCTTTGGCCTGCAACATTGGTGTGTCTCCGAAGTCATCTGAGTTTGCCTGGGGCAGTTCGTCAGAGGCTGAGGCACAGCCAATGCAGAAGCACCTGGGAGGCTCGAACCCTGCTCAGGATGTTTTTTGCGACCATAGAGGGCGGGGTTGCGTGATGTGGGCGGGGCGCAAGCATGGAGTAGAGGTCTTGCGTGATACAGGTGCTTCCCAGACTCTGATGAAAAACTTGACTGGCTACCCTATAAACGCGGCTCGGGTGGTAGTGGTGCAGGGTATTAATGCAACTCGGTCATACCCGCTGGTGCGGTTGGAGTTGGAGGTGGATGGTGTGGCACGTGAATTGGATGTCGGGATTGTGGAGAAACTGCCAGTGGAGGGCGTCGACCTTCTTCTCGGCAACGACTTTGCAATGCCCGCTTCCGAGGTTCTACCCTTAGTCGTTGCCGAGAGGCCGGCCGACGTGAGTAGGGAAGAGCAAGAGTGGGTCGAGCGGTGCCAGACACAACCCATGGCGTGTGTTGTCACCCGAGCTCGGGCAGCTAAAGTGTCACAGCCTAGTCCTCCGCCTTCAGACCAGCGGAGGAACGATCAACAGGAGGAGGCTAAAGCTGGAGTTGGTTTTAAGAGTTTTGACTCGGCGGCTCTCCTGGGTGATTCAGTATTAGCACCATTACTTAATTCTGGAGTAGCCCCTGGGCCTGTCATCGAGAGTGACGAGGCTGGGCATGACGAGTCTCCACGACAGCAACGTTATGTACATCGAGAGAGACAGAGGGAGCAGCCCAGTATCGGGGAAGGTCATGCATTGCTCCGGGAGCAGTTAGATCGCTTGGCACCCTCAGATATAAGTCGGTTGCAACTAGAGGACCCTGAGCTCCAAACGTGTGCTAATGGAGCTGTAGAGCTCGACGAGGACGGCGATGCACAGCCAGGAGATTTTTTTTATTTAGAAGGCATCCTTTATAGGCGTTTTCAAGACCCTAAACGTAGTTGGCAAAAGGGGTCCGGAGTAGTGGACCAGTTGGTGGTGCCACGGGAGTGCAGGGATAGCCTACTGAGGTTGGCGCATGACACACCACTGGCAGGACATCTAGGGGTGAGAAAAACGGTGGCGGCTTTGGGGAAATTGTTTTGGTGGCCGGGGATGAAGTCTCATGTGCAGTCATGGATAAACTCCTGTGATATTTGTCAACGTGTCGGGAAACCGAACCAAGTTATTCCTAAGGCTCCGTTACACCCTATTCCTGTGATTGGGCCACCCTTTAGTAAAATTATTGTTGACATGGTTGGTCCACTCCCTCCCACTAAGGCGGGAAATAAATTTTTGTTAACCATAATGGATGTTGCCACTAGATACCCCGATGCATACCCTATGAAAAATGGAATGGCTAAGACGGTAGTCAGTAACTTGTTGTGGTACTTCTCAAGGTACGGGTACCCGGAGGAGATTCAGTCTGATCAGGGATCTAATTTCACCTCCAACATGTTCAAGCAAACAATGCAACAGCATGGGATACGAGCAGTAGTATCGTCAGCGTATCACCCTGAGAGTCAAGGGGTGCTTGAGCGGTGGCATGCTACACTTAAAAGCATGCTCAGGTGTTATTGTGCTGACAACGGTATGGATTGGGATCTTGGATTGCCTTATGTGCTGTTTGCTGCTCGGGAGGTACCTGGTGAGAGCCTGGGATTTAGTCCAAACGAGCTGATTTTTGGACACCGTGTCAGGGGCCCCCTTAACATGCTGAAAGAAATTTGGGAGGGGACTGTGCAGCCTTGTCCATTATTAAAGTATGTGCTTGAAAGCCGTGAGCGCATGCTTAAGAGTCTGGAGATGGCAGGTAGAAATTTGACAGAATCACAAGCTTTGATGAAGGACAGGTATGATCGCAAAGTGAGGCTCCGGAAGTTCACTGTAGGACAAGAGGTATTAATTTTGTTGCCTTTGGTTGGTAACCCCCTCTCTGCGAAGTACACTGGACCTTATAAAATTGTAGAAAAAATTTCAGACTTAGATTACCTTGTTGCCACTCCAGACAGGAGGAAAAAGAACCAGTTATGTCACGTGAACCTTATTAAAGAGTATGTGAGGCGCCCCTCTGAGCCTCTCACTGTCCCTGTGTTGGCTTGTTGCGGCCGTGGTGGAGAAGGAGAGGGGGACAGTCAAGCTTCAGAGGAGGATAGCTGGGATCAACATGTTTCAGCGGATCAGTGGGCGGGGAACTCGAGCCTAAGGGCTGACGAGGCTATAGCTCATTTGCCTGAGCCGCAGTTTGATGCTATCCGTCAGTTGTTCGGTTCATACCCCACTGTATTTGCTGAACACCCAGGCCTCACTACTCAGGCTATGCATGATGTTGACGTGGGGGACCATCTACCCTTTAAGTCAATCCCGTACCGTGTGCCCCCCATAAAACTACCAGCTCTGAGGGATGAGTTGGAGTATATGCTCGGTAGAGGGTTGATAGAGAAAGGCACAGTTAAGTGGACTTCCCCTGTAACACTGCAGCCTAAGCCAGATGGCAAGGTACGCTTTTGTATTGATTTCCGTAGGTTAAACGGTTTGACTCCAACTAACCCATATCCTCTTCCTCGGGTTGATGATAGTGTTGACAAAATTGGTAATGCTCGTTTTTTGTCTAAAGTAGATTTAGTAAAAGGTTACTGGCAAGTACCTTTGTCCGAGCGTGCTAAAGAGGTATGTGGTTTTGTTGTGGACGGGAGTACCTACCGGTGCAATGTTATGCCTTACGGGCTTAAGAATGCACCAGCAACGTTTCAGAACCTGATGAATGAAATTGTAAAGGACATTCCAAATTGCACCGTATATTTGGACGATGTAATCATTTATGATGACGACTTTGAGAGCCATTGTGAGCACCTTGAGACCTTGTTCCGGAAACTTAGTGAAGCAGGTCTGGTAGTAAATTTGGCAAAGTGTGACTTCGTAAAAGCCACTGTGCAGTACCTTGGGTTTGTAGTGGGAAGGGGACAGGTGTGCCCTCCTCAGAACAAGGTACAGGCTATCAATAAATTTCCGCACCCAACAACCAAGAAGCAGATTATGAGATTCTTGGGTATGATAGGCTACTACAGACGCTTCATAAAAGGTTACTCAACGGTGTTGGCACCTCTCACAGATTTGTTATCTAAAGACAAAAAGTTTTTGTGGGCACCTGAGTGTGAAAAGGCTTTCACTTTGGTGAAACATTTGCTATGTACTCACCCGATACTCAGGGCCCCAGACTTTAACAGGCCTTTTCAGCTGGCAACAGATGCTAGTGGTGTAGGGGCTGGTGCCGTCTTGCTACAGACAGACAATGAAGGTGTGGAACACCCAGTAAGTTTCTTTTCTAAGAAGTTCAATGCTGCACAAAAGAACTATTCTACAATAGAAAAGGAATTACTGGCGATTGTGCTGTCGCTCAGGCACTTCGAGGTGTATGTTCCAGCCTATGGCCCAGTCGTGGTTATCTACACTGATCATCACCCTTTGAGATTCCTGAATCAATTTCACAATCACAATATGAGACTGACCAGGTGGTCTTTGATGTTGCAGGAGTATAACCTGGACATCCGTCATATTGCTGGATGTGACAATGTGATCGCGGATTGTTTATCAAGGGTGGATGATCAGTCGTAGGCTATCACAGGTGTGTGGGTTTGAGTGGAGGAAAATAGGCTGCCCTTATAGTGCAGCCGGGAAAAACATATTAAAATATAAAAATCATATAAAAAACTCTTTCTTTTGATATAGGTAATCGTATAAGTTTGTCATAGCCTATAGAGTTTGAGTAGTCCACAAACTATCAAACGGCTGAGCTGCTGTAAGCTCGCTCTGGGAGCATGATATTGTGTCTTTTTGCTATTGTTGGGAGGAGTTATAAAATGTGAATTTTTGGTTAATAATAAGATGCGTTTTGGTGATAAACTCAGCTTTGTTTTAGTGCCATGCGGTCGCTGGGTCGCTGGGTGTGAGGGGCTTGATGGGGTTCTGTGTTTGTCAGATTTTAGCTCAGGGTTGAGCAAGTAAAATCTTGGGGGAGGTGTGACGCATGTCCAGTGTGAGCATGCTGTACAGAACGCCTAGTCATGCCCCACTCTCGCTAGGATCGTCAGGGCAGGAACTTTGGCTGTAGTCTATGTAGAGTTTCCTAACTTAGTTCATGTGAGCCGTTGTACTATAAGTAATATGAATATGTATTTTGTTTTCATCTGAGTCAACGAGTTCTATTTTATATCATTAGTTATAAGTATTGTGTGTAAAACTTATTTGTAATGATGGGAGAAGCGGCAGCCACAGTTGGGGGTCAGTGGGTGCGCCATGCGGGAGGTGGGCCTAACTCACTAGCACTCCCCCCCCCCTCCCCCCTCCCCTCAGTGCTAGGAAAGCCTTTGTCTATCCCAGAGGAGAGAGAGAAATTACGTAATGATTGTCAGTGGGCGGTCCTTAGTAGTTCACGTTGGGCTCACTAGAGGGCCGAGTATAAAAAGGGAAGTCTAGCCATTTTTTGATCAGAACTCATTAGGCAGAGCGACTTCTCATTTCCCTTGCTAACTATATATATTCTTCTGACTGATGTGAACTTTCTCTACTACCTTACATTCTTATCTCCTCTTTTCCCTACCCTTTTTAACTTCCATGGTCCCGTTGGTGCAGAGCTAGTCAGCCAACGTATTATCGCTGGAGTTCTCATGAGATACATGCCTATTAGATAGCCTATTTTGGAAGGGTTAACTTAGAATAGGATTGATTTATGTTTGTTGCACTTGTCTATGCATTTCCCTGTGTGTTATTATTATTATTCCTGTTTCTGCTAGTCTAGGTAATGCTAGACTGGGGTAAGGCTTTTCTGTGTTACGAGTTGTTGTTTGATGCAGTGGTTAAGCGATAAACCTGCATACTCGTTTCGGTTCAGTGAAGCCTAGGTTGTCTTCGCGGCTGACTGTGTTGAGTTAATAATTTACAGTGCGTGAGGGCAAGAGCCTAACCACCCTGTATTTTATTAACAGCTTGTTTTTACTTTGTCAAGGAGCCGGGAGAAAACCAGATACAAGGGATCTGGATTTCTCAAAGTGCACTTGTTAGTGTTAACGTAATACTTTAAACAGTTGTGAGGACTTCGCTAGGCTACGAGCCGTTTTTTGCTCAGTCACTGCTACCTTTTGCCCACAGTACCCCAGCTAGACTTTACTCGATTAGTAGATACAGAATAGTATTGAAGCTTTCCTTATGTATGATATTGTTTATGCACTATTGATTTCATGTGTTGCAAGCTTGGCTACTTTAGTGATTAGTGGCCCACGAGCACAATCCGAGTAGGCTATTGCCGTTGCATTTGCGGAGTACTTCTTTTTAATGTTTGCCATTTACTATTGCATATTCTTTTAATTATTCTTATGCCAATTTAAACCTGTAATAGTATTTAATTGCCAGTGTTTTTCTTATTGAATTACTGTTCAAAATCCGATACGTACTTCTTACGAGCATCCGAGAAGCATCTAACTTTTTTCAGAAGATTCCTTGCTCGATGCTTAAGGACTATTAATTAACGTAACGTAATAGTGCCGATCCGAAGTAGAGGGTGGAGGACTTCTTAAGTTCTTAGTCAAGGGTGGATTACTTCGGCTTCGGCCAACACTATTCTTTGGTGTTGTTGTTTCTTACTTCTTTGTTTGATTGTTGACCAGACTAGAGAATTCCTGTCTCTTTATTAGTCTGTTGTTGAACACTAGTACCGAGTTCTTGTATACCCCGTTATAGCAGATTGAACTCTGGAGGGTATTGGTGTTTTTTGTTCGGCTGGCAGTACTCAGGGGTTGGGATCGTGTGTTTCCGTTGTGGCAGCGAGCCGTATTAGAGTCCTGATTGAGAGCCCTTGTGTACCCGAGTGCCAGGTCGTAACAATGGATGGAGTCATGAAAGAAATACTAGGAAGAGCAATGGATGTTGGTGTATCTCTGAAAAGGGAGGGAAATGAGTGGAAGCTGCCGATACTGCTGTTTGCGGATGATACAGTTTTGATGAGCGATAATGAATGGGAGTTGCAGGGTCTGGTAAATGAGTTTGGAACAGTGTGCGAACAACGGAATTTGAAGGTAAATGTGGGGAAGAGCAAGGTTATGGTCTTCGAAAGGGGTGAAGTTACAGAGTGTGAGGTGAAGTTGAACGGTCAGGCTATGGAGATCGTCAGCTTGTTTAAGTATCTGGGCAGTGTGTTGAGTAAAGATGGGACTATGGATGAAGAAGTGCGGGAGAGGGTGCAACAGGGGAAGAGGGTTGTAGGAACGTTGAAAGCAGTAACAAGAAATTGAGTGGTCAGTATGGAAGTGAAGAAGTCCTTGCATGACAGTGTGGTAGTCCCGACACTAACTTACGGAAGCGAAGCATGGACGTTCGGGAAGAGACTCAGACCAAGAGTGAGAGCGGTGGAAATGAGTTACTTGAGAAGTGCGTGCGGAGGTACATGGAGGGATAGACAGACGAATGAGGAAGTAAGAAGGAGGTGTGGTGTGAAGGTAGATGTGCTGGAAAGTGTGAAAAGGAACAACTTGATATATATATATATATATATATATATATATATATATATACCGTATACAGTATATATATACAGTATATATATATATATATATATATATATATATATATATATATATACAGTATATATACTGTATATATATATATATACAGTATATAGAGACATATATATATAATTTAACTGTGAGTGGAAGTTCTTTTCGGCAAATATTTGGCTGCGCAATGGGAAATCAACTCTCTCCCATCATTTTTAACCTGTTTATGAATATTTTGAGAGTCAGTTTTTACCTAAAATATGTAACTTTAAACTCCCTGTGTTTAGATATGTTGACGACATTTTGTGTCTTTGCCCTACCAATCAAAATCCCCATTCATTCCTTAATACACTTAACGATCTTCTCCCCTCGATTTCATGCAAAATTTAAGAAGTAAACAATATACTACCTTTTCTGGATACAATGATTGTAAATAATAATGGTCACTTAAAATTTTAAAGTACATAGAAGCCGACTCATGTAGATTCCTATATTATTTTTTTCTCCAACCATCATGTTAAAGTAAAACTGTCAAACGTTTTTCAGGTATGTTTCACAGAGCATTATGGATATGTAACCCATAATTCATAGATACCGAATACAAACAACTATATGATCTAGCCAAAACACTCTACTATCCTGAAAGTCTTGTTTATCAAAGTTTAGCCAAAGCCTAAACAACCCTCTATAATGTATGAAATAAAGCTCCCTTTTCAACGAAAAATATCTTAGTTTTGCTATACCATGATTAATTAACACCACTCGCAACATCTCTCAAGAATTTGTATATAAATGTAGCATTCAAGTGTGAAAACCCAGTTAAGTCCACTTTGTTCAAGAACAGTCCTAAAAATAATGCAGGTGGTGTATATTTCATTCCGTGTAAAGGATATTTTAATGACATATACATAGAACAAACTAGAAAAAGATTAGAGGTTAAATTTAAACAACACCAACTATCAGTAATGTCAGCTCAAGAATCTAATGGTATATTTAACCAAAGACAAAATCATCATATACATCGGGATAGGGCTAAGATGATCTACTGGTCAAGCTGCTATTATGAAAGACTATTTGCCGAGCCCGCATTCATTAGAGTATATAGAAACACCATGAATCTTAATGATGGGCTTTGCAAAATAGATAACACCCTGCTAAATTTCCTCCATCAAAATAATAAAATAAAAAGAGGTAGAAATATAATGTCCAGACCGTCAGATTATAGACTAAAACAGCTTGACCTCTGATCCTGTTGGTGATGTCAATCCTCATAGTATTAGTGAGTTAGGTATCTAATTACTACTGTACACGTGATGTATGATCACTATGTATTTACTTTTTATATAATAATAATAATTATTGTATATATGTATGTATATGTGTGTGTGTATTTAGGTGTGTGTGTGTATGTATATATAATGTATATAGTTGTGAGATAAATCTGCCGGGTGTGGGCCATTCGGCTATCTGCAGACTCCTTTTTCCTTATGTTGACCTGACCATTTTGGTTAGGTCAGTTCTCATAGTATAAGTGAGTTGGGCCTATAATTTGGCCTTATAATTAGGGTTGGGTGTGATAAGGATCTGGCTTGTGTGGGCTAATTGGCTTTCTGCAAACTCCCATTTTCTTATGTTCTTATGTTTATATATTTGTAATTTATATTTGTATGTATGTAATGCATGAGTGTATATGTATGTATATGTGTATGTGTACAGTACATGTGTATATATATATATACAGTATATATATTTATATATATATATATATATATATACAGGGTGTCCCAGGAGGAAAGGGCATAACTTTGGGAGATGATAGAACAAAATACTCTAAGCCTAAAATGTTCTATAAGAAATATTCCAAATCTCGACCGGTATAGAGACATTGCATGTTGAAAATCGTATTTTCTTCAGTAATTCCCCATAAGGCTGGCCTAGCTGTCCTACTGCCTACCACACCTACATCTTTCTGCAATTATTTTACCATGTTATTATAAAAATACTATAATTTTGTAAGTTGCAAAATGATTATAGACATATTAGCTCACTTTGGACCAGTTGGAAACTGTTTGGCACGGAAGAGTCCATTACAGTGATGCAGGGGAGGACACTACATTAAACCTTTAATATCTTTTTAATGGTTGAGATTTGGAACTTTGGTTATAGAACATTTTATGCTTAGAATACCTTGTTTTATCATTTCCCAAAGTTATGCCCTTTCCTCCTGGGACACCCTGTATATATATATATATATATATATACTGTATATTCAGTACGGCCATCCGATCCTCCCAGCCGGCGGTGCTTGTGGCACTTTGGCGCTGCCGACTGGGAGGCTCTCCGGCAGTACTTCTTTGATTTCCCATGGAATGACTTCTGCTTCCGTGGCCGAGGACCTTCGGAGAGTGCTGAACGCATTACCGAGGTAATCCTCTCAGGCATGGAAGCATACATTCCATTTTCTTTCTCTCAGTCTAATGCCAAAAAATCGTGGTTTACTCACGTTTGTTCTACTGATGTCCACAACAAGGAGGAAGCATTCAAACGGTACCGACGACGCCTTAAAACTCAAGAATCTCATTCTTCCTATGTTTCTGCCCAGAATCAAGCCAAATCTGTTCTTTGACTTGCCAAGCACTCTTTCATCAATAATAAATGCACAGAACTATCCAACTCTAGCTCTTCCCAAGCTTTCTGGCATCTAGCCAAAAACTTTTCCAACAACTTTTCTTCCTCGTCTTTCCCTCCCCTTTTCCACTCTGATGGCAAAACCATCACTTCTTCCTCTGACAAAGCTGAACTCTTTGCTCAAACTTTTGCCAGAAACTCTACCTTGGATGATTCCGGTGCTATTCCTCCTTATCCACCCCCCTCTCTCCTACTTATGCCTAATATCCTAATCACTTCTAAAGATGTACTTTCTACCCTCTCTGGGCTTAATACTAAGATGGCGTACGGTCCAGACGGTGTTCCTCCTGTTGTACTTAAAAACTGTGCTTCCGTGCTGACCCCCTGCCTAGGCAAACTCTTTCATCTCTGTCTCTCCTCTAACGTCTTTCCTTCTTGCTGGAAGTTTGCTCTCATTCAACCTGTCCCAAAGAAGACCTGCCAAACTCCGAAAATTGCTACGCTCACTTGTTAGGAAACTTTTTTTTGCTATTGGCCTGAACGTTCACCTATGATAGACACAATTTTCGGACAGGCCAAAAACTATCCTGTATACAAACTGAATATTGGTCATACGTTCCCTAAAGCAGGCATCACACCATGCCGATTTGAGCCACGACTGACCACGACCTTGAGTCGTGGTCAGCAGTGCCGACCTTCGGTGGAGAGCTTAAGGATATGGGTGGGTGAGTTTTGGACGGGACGCAGTATGGATGGCCATGCCGCCTGACGGCGACCTGACGGGGTAGACCGGCGCCCATGCCGGACTGAATGTGAGTTTTAGGTCGCCGCTGGAGTGCCGATCTGCGGCGTAGTGCGTCGACAACGACCCGACGAACGGCGTCGACAGGAGTTAGGGCGGCGTCAATATTCATTACTGTGCCGATGAGCGGCGACCCCTTCAGTATGGACGGTGACCCCGGCCCGCATGACCCCGAACGACGGCGACCGAACTCAAGGTGTGGTATATAAAAGGTACACCAAAGGGTGGGCCTCATCAGTATACCTTCAGCCACCGTAACGGTTGCACGCAGCCATGTTCACCACAGTCCCCAGGAACCCGATATGACATCTACGCTTACTCCAGGTTCAGTTAAATCTGGAAAATTACTACCTACTGACATATATAGCCATCTGCAAGCTGCTGTTGAGGAAAAGAAGGAGGGAGAATAGAACCCCTCGCATGTGGGTCCAGAACTGGCTTCTCCGTAGGAAAACCTTTGGTATTTATGAGCAGCTACTGAAGGAACTCGCCAAGGAGGATGGACCAGCCTACAGAAACTACCTGCGGATGGATGTTGCAGTCTTCCGGGAGGTACTAGGACGTGTGGCGCACCGCATTGAAAAGAACGATACTTTTTACCGGAAGGCACTCGACCCTGGCCTACGACTAGCCATAACACTGCGGTTCCTGGCAACCGGTGACAGCTATATGAGCCTGAAATTGTCATTATTAGTATTGATATGTACTATTATAAATATATATATATATATATATATATATATATATATATATTATATGGCTTGTTGCATTCATCCACTGCATGAAAAATGTATGCATAAAAAATGATTTACGTTATATATACATATATATATAACATTCAATAACTAAATAAAGTAATACAATAATGAAATAAAGAAAGTCATCAATCAAAAAATACATACATATATAATAAATAAAGTATAAATAATTACTAAATAACTTATATAAATCAATATAGCAATATTAACCTAAGTACATGAATAAATTAATTACAAAATATATATATAAAGATATTAAATTAATAAGTAAATCAATACAATAATGAAATCACGAAAGGAATAACAAACGGCAGATACCACAACCAGGTCAGGTCAGAAACCTGTGGTATGCACAATGAGTCTCCACAAACATAATTAATTTGTCCACACGTGGCTGGTCAGTGTCAAACACTTTTAAATAATCGAGACATGCAAAACTAATTAAAACAAAATTTACCTGGCTATTCTGACGACCACTCTGCCGCACGATGTGGTCCTTGAGAAAGCCAAACGTGGCGATAATCCACTTATCCAATTATCATTTATGGTGCCGTGTGCCGCCGCACTGACGCCTACCGTTTCCCGTCAAGCGTCGTCAATCGCCGTCAAGCGCCGCCAAGCACCGTCACACGCCATCAGCCTCCAGTCCCCTTCCCGCCCCATTTTTATGACCTCACTCCACACCAACTTGATTTCAAATTTTTCGCTTGTAGAACTTTTGAGGGTGTATGTGAAGACCAATCCCGACCTGTTTGTTAGGTTGGCGACGGCCCATGATGTGCGGCGACGTAGACAAAGACTGTCCACGACCCTTAGGTCGCGGACAGTCTTGGCCTAAAATCGGCTAGGTGTGACGGGTGCTTAAGGTGTGTCATTTAGGTTCCCTAACGATACATTTTTGCTAGCCGGTCCAGATTTGGCCAAACTAGCCTGTCCCGAAAAAAAGGATTTTTTCCAGGAGCCTGTCCGTCAACAGACAACAACTGGTTTTTACGTTCTATGAGTTACTTAAGTTATTTTAAGGGCAAATCTGGTAGATATAGGGCTAACATTACCAAAAATATGCAATAGGAGTAGAATGTTATGCTTAATAATAATAATAATAATAATAATAATAATTATAATATTTATTCAGTTAGCAATTTATTCCAAATATTGCATCCATTTTATAATAACTGAAAAAAATGGAAGTGGTAAAGCCAAATATAAAATATGTGGCACCAAAATCGCTATATTTTGGTATGTTGGTATGTTGAGATGAATTATTTTAAAGAAGACTTGGAGGGGGGAGGAGCTTAGAAACGGCAGCACCAAGTCTATTTTCTCATCAACCATAATAGCTACCCGAGTTTTGAAGAGCTCTACAGAATGCCGTCCAAAAGTTCTATCGATTAACGAAGACCAGAACTCTCAACATTCTATATTAATGGAGATATTAATTATTACAGCTCGATGCTATTGGTAACACATTCCTACAATAAACCTCCATCTGATCTGGTAACACTGGTCAGATTTGAGGTGCCAAGTCTTCCTAATACCTATTCCATTAATTGCAGCCCCTATTTAAAACGTTTGATACCTTTATCTATTACGAAATGCATTATATACTTGATTAATTATACTGGTGGTGCTGAAAAAGGGTTATATAATCCTTTTAGCTTCGAAATCCACCCGCTATTGGTTATAGTTTTCAGATACTGCCATGATTTCCCAATACATCATCGTAAAATATCCACCATTTCGCATTTCCTAACAAATCGCTTTGGAAAGCGAGCCATAGATGTATCATAATATTGTCTAAGCGTATATATCAGAATGAGGCGATATATAACCGAGGAACTATCAAAATGATTGGTGATACGTGCGAATTGTCTGCGCACTTTTAATTTATTCTACCCTTCTTAACATAGAAAATGTAATAGAATGGATATAAGAAAATGTACATTAATACACAGACTATAGTATTTTCTTAACTCGTGTTACTGTGTATAGAGGACTACATTATTTATTTTAGATGTCATTAATTAACACATTAACATTATCAGATAGTACAAATAAATTAAGCATTAAATGTTATGAAATAGTTAATGGTTTCGGGGCATAAGGTAGAGGCTAGAGCCAAAGGATAATTAGTAGGCTATATATACGATATGATGTGTTAGTGAGTTGGGCCTAGGTCTGACTCTATAGGCTACTTTGGCCTTATAATTAGGGTTGAGTGTGAGGGGAAACTGCCTTGTGTTAGCCAATTAGCTTTCTGTAGCCCAGATTTGGCCAAACTAGCATGTCCCGACAAAAGGATATTTTCCAGCTAGCCTGTCCGTCAACAGGCATCAACTGTTTTTTATGTTCTATGAGTTACTTACTGTAAGTTATTTTAAGGGCAAACCTGGCAGAAATAGGGCTAGCATTACCAACAATATGCAATAGGAGTAGAATGTTATCGTATAATATAAATCGGAAAATAAAATGGAATTTTTCATGTTTTTCTTTTATTTGTCCTTCCTATTTTTTACAATTTCTTCTCTCCTAAATTTTTGTGGGCGAAAGATCGTTTCATAACCCAATCGAGGAGCCGAATACGGTCTCGTGTGTGCCTGTGTTGGGCTGACCGGCCAGATTTGGCCAAACTAGCCTGTCCCGAAAAAAGGAAATTTTCCAGCTAGCCTGTCCGTCAACAGGCATCAACTGGTTTTTATGTTCTATGAGTTACTTAAGTTATTTTAAGGGCAAACCTGGCAGAAATAGGGCTAGCATTACCAAAAATATGCAATAGGAGTAGAATGTTATGTTTAATAATAATAATAATAATAATAATAATAATAATTATTATTATTATTATTATTATATTTATTCAGTTAGCAATGTATTCCAAATATTGCACCCATTTTTATAATAACTGAACAAAATGGAAGTGGTAAAGCCAAATATAACATAAGTGGCACCAAAATCGCTATATTCTGAGCTTCATTATTTTACGAGAACAATTCGTTCCCAAAACTTCTATAAGACGACTTGGAGGGGGGCGGAGCTTAGAAACGGCAGCACCAAGTCTATTTTCTCATCAACCATAATAGCTACCCGAGTTTTGAAGAGCTCTACAGAATGCCGTCCAAAAGTTCTATCGATTAACGAAGACCAGAACTCTCAACATTCCATATTAATGGAAATATTAATTATTAAAGCTCGATGCTATTGGTAACACATTCCTACAATAGACCTCCATCTGATCTGGTAACACTGGTCAGATTTGAGGTGCCAAGTCTTCCTAATACCTATTCCATTAATTGCAGCCCCTATTGAAAACGTTTGTTACCTTTATTTATTACGAAATGCATTATATACTTGATGAATTATACTTGTGGTGCTGAAAATAGGTTATATAATCCTTTTAGCTTCGAAATCCACCCGCTATTGGTTATAGTTTTCAGATACCGCCATGATTTCCCAATACATCATCGTAATAATAATAATAATAATAATAATTATATTTATTCAGTTAGCAATTTACAGAGTTGGTACCACATAGTTTGTTACAAATATGACATGTACCAGCCTTGCATAATTCTAACTAAGGATAGCCCAATAAGGCCGTTAGGCGTATTTCCATTGGGGTCCTTGTGGGATTAGGTTAGCTGGGGAAAATGGGGAGGATAAAGAAATAGATACTTTAGAGAAAGTATTTCTAGGGGGTTATTTTAAGATACCTTACATCCTATAGTAAATATCAGTAATCCGTAATCAGTAATCATTTCAGTTTGGTTTGTCTATCTCTTATGTCGCATTTAGTAGTAGACATAAGCTTGGTGCTCCCTTCTCGCAGCTGTCCGGTTCAGGTGTTCCTTCAGGCTACGTCTGAAGGAATACAGTGTTCTCTTTCACGGACTGACTGGGGTAGGTCGTTCCAGTCTTTGATGGCGGTGAAGAAGAATGTTTGCTTACCCTGTCCTTGGATTCTCGGGACCTTAAAATTAAACATCCTGTTTCTTGTATTATGTCCACTCCTCTCATTTGCTTTAACAAAATCATTCTTTAGGTACTCTGGAGCTGTCATTGAAAATTTTGAAGGCATTAGTGAGCCTGATTTGTTTGACCCTGTCAGCAACATTGAGCATACCTAGTGACTGAAGTTGTTCCTGGCCAACATGTGATCTTGGTTCTAGGTTCAGCATGAACCTAAATATTTTATTTTGAGTGACCTGAAGTTTGTGCTGTGCTGATTTAGATGATGCAGAGTACCAGGATGACACAGAATAGTCAAAATGACATTGAACAAGCGCTTGGCAGAGGGTCTTTTTGGTCGCCGCGGGCAAGCATCCCACATGTCTATACAGGTATTTTATACGTGCTCTACACTTACTCTAGCCATTCACTACATGATTCTAGTTCTTTGGAAAGTGAAGTGGCAATACATATTGGGTCTTTTCCTGAAACCAGGAGCATGCTGTCGTCTGCATACAGTAATAATTTACATGTGACGCTCAGTTCCATGTCGTTCACATAACAGAGAAAGAGTAAGGGACCAAGGATGCTTCCGAGCGGGACCCCACAGTTAATTGGCATAGGATCAGATATATTATCGTCAATTTTGACTCTTTGGGTTCTACCACTAAGATAAGATTTAAACCAGTTCACAGATCCTATGCCCATTGCTTGTAGTTTATTACATAGGATATCATGGTCTACTGTGTCAAACGCTTTTTGTAGATCAAGAAGAACCATACCGGTGTAGTTACCTTTAGACATTTCTTTACGAATGTGATCCGTTAAGTGGATGAGACAGGAGTCTGTCGAGTACATGCATCTGAAACCTGATTGAAACTTATAGAATAGATCATTTTGTTTGAGGTAGTGTTCAATTTGGGTGTATACCGCTCTTTCAAGGATTTTAGATACAATACATAATATGCTAACTGGTCTGTAGTTACCAACTTCTAGTTTATTTCCTTTCTTGAATAGAGGGGTTACAATAGCTTCCTTCAGTTCAGCAGGTACAGTGTTGGTGTTAATTGACAAGTTGATGATGTGGGTTAGGGGGCCTGCTATACCAATGGCTCCATCTCGTAGAAATTTGGCAGGAATTTTGTCTGGTCCTGTGCTTTTATGTACATTTAGGTTAGACAGCTCGTCAAAAGTGTATTTTGGTGTAACATTTTGCAATCCAAATGTGTTCGGGTGTATGTCTTTATCTCTGTAGAAATTTCGAAAGGTGGCCGTTGTTGTCGTGTATTTATTGAGAGGTTGAGGTAGGTTCTGTGCAAGTGTGTTTGCTATGGAGGTGAAGAAGGAGTTGAAGTAGGTTGAAATTTGTCGTTTATCGTGGCAAATCTGATCATTAATGGTGAGAGCAATATTAGTAAAATGCCCCAGAACGAGAAGCCCACCACAGAAGCCATGAACGAACACCACACAGAAACACCAAAGGAAAGGTCCACAGAACGAAAGGACCAGCTGACCGAGCCAGCCATTTCAGACAGGCCCAAGCCCGCAGGGCTAAACAGCTCCAGGACACACCCATTTACCTTTTCTAAAACTGACCATTTTCCACACCTCACGTACACTAACCCCCTCGTGTCCTACACTCCTAACTACAAAGATGATGAACAAGAATATACATTCATATTAAAAACACCCATGCCTGTCCCGACGTTGAGCCAATGCCAACACATCAGACAGCCATAATTATATGTATGTATGTTCTTGCATCCGAGAAGTAGATGTTATATATCTTAGAATTTAAAACACCCACGCTGTCCCTAGACCTCGTATATCATTTTCCATGACGAGTATAGATACATGTAACCCGTGCCCAGTCGCCCCTTGCATTGTTCCTCTAGTAACTAAGTCTATAATATTAACTGCCACCAGCATTGATACGACATAGCGGCACTGTCCTTGCTACAAAGATGATGAATAGGAATATACATTCATATTAAAAACATGCCCTGTCCCGACGTTGAGCCAATGCCAACACATCAGACAGCCATAAATATATCTATGTATGTTCTTACATCCGAGAAGTAGATGTTATATATCTTAGAAGTTCAAACACCCACGCTTGTCCCTAGACCTCGTATATCATTTTCCATGACGAGTATAGATATATGTAACCCGTGCTCAGTCGCCCCTTGCATTGCTCCTCTAGTAACTAAGTATTAATATTAACATTCCCTAACATCTTGTCTTGCCAGACTAAGCTTCTGAAGACCCATCGCCCCATAAATCTATGTATGCAATCCTTAGGTTAAGTATTTTTATCCGCCATTGTGTTCACCTTTTTCCATTTACTTTCCACAATTGTCATACGTCTTCCCCTTGCCTCCTTCGTATCCACAGCCCACACTACGCCAATTTATTTCGTGTCTTACACCTCTTACCCCAACCAGAGATTGTATAAGATAACCTGGTTACCAGTATCTGTCATAAGTACCCCGAAACAATAACTAAGTACCCCTACGAACTGCCGCTGTGGTTGGTATTTTATATTTAATAGAAAACGCAGTTCCCAGGGCCAACTAATAGTATCCATAACCCTCTGACTGATCACATAACTCTATCTTTTCCAGACTCATATACCACCCCATAGTTGCATTCCCCGGTAGCATTTGGCTAACGTATTCTACTGCCTTTTCAAACTTCCATATCAATTGTAGCCTAATGCCACCCCCCACGCCCAGGGACCTTAGGGGCAAAATTTCCCTGTAGCCCTTGAACTCCCCCCCTCCTCTCATTAAGACACCCGCGCTTCTCGACTCTTGTCCGACCTAGCCTCTCTCTCATACCTCTTGAAGATCCTTGAATTGTCCGTTACTAACGCTGTCCAACCTTTTATATATATACTCCTATCCAGCCTACCTTCACTTAGTAGGCCAGAACAACATTAGAACTTTACTAGCCCCTTACATGCCATCTATTCTCTTACAACACATTCACTACCCTGCAGTTAATTTCTAGCTCTGCCCTTGTGTTGTTCCGGAGTGAGATCCCAGAACCAGCAGACTCCGTGGCAGATTTGGATAGAAGGACCTGCCCACGTATTGAAGAACTTCACACATATGGCCCCCCTGGACGGCCGCGGAACCAGTCGTTAGCCCCCAACATCATGGACGCAAGATAACCAGCACCAGACCCATCAGATACTACCCAAGATTCCCTTTAGCAGTACTACATATTACTGTGCTGCTTTAGATTCACTAATTAATATTTCAACGAAGTGGCTAAGACCTTGCCCAGTGTAATTCATACTTAACCATTCCATTTGGGACGTACTAAGCGATCAGTGCTCTTTAATTAACAGGCGACCTTGACTCTCGTAATTACTTTATTCAGATATTAAAACTCTAGTGATATCTAACGTTCGCCCACTGATTTGCGTTCTATGTATTTCTGAGACAAGGATATAAAACTTAGATCAGTACCCCCTGAGGTTACTAGAATTCCCGTGCTCTAAAAATACGTGTGTCTAATCTAGTCTGTGAACTACTACTTGTGCACCAGAGCTACCAGTAATAAATCTAACAGTGAATATGAATCTATAAGTAACATTGATGGTCTTCGGTATATAAACCTGTGAAATCAAAGCCAGTGATCAGAAGATTAATACCTGAACGTTGGAAGTGGGAGACTAGGCTCCATCCAGATCCACTTATGCTAGTGTTGTTCAATTCTATTATATTGTCTTACACAAGTATTCTGCAGTGGTATATCAATAAACGTGATCATGTAACTTGCTACCATGTGTTTCTTTGTGTTCTCTATTCCTCATATCTTGTATTGTGCATGCAGCCTTATATACCCAGTCAATTTAGAACTCACATTACCCAAGTTAAACCTGTAGAAAAACAGGGCATAACATTGGCGGCAGCGGTGGTTCTTGATTCGGATAAAAGGTTGCATTACACTGCAAGTTTGGAACAGTAGAAGCATGGCAACATCGCGAAATCTTCAGCCACTCGCACACATTCCCAAGTATGATGTAAACACATATGATATCACCAGTTACTTAGACATAATAAAGCCAGTGTACGATGTGGTACTTCATAATGACCGCGAAAAAATCGCCATGGCAATTTTGCATATTGTACAGTTGGGAGAAGCCGTTTCCCAACTTGTTGATAAGCCTACCTTTAAAGAATTTATTCACCAAATGGTGACACAGAATACGCCAGAGAGTACCTGGAACCAGTTTCGATCCTTCGTGATCCGGACTTTAGATCCACTTTTGGGTTCCCCCGTCGCCCCCAATATAATAAAAGTCGACGAGATCAAGTATGAAGGGGATATAAATGTGACCCTCATACAACTCTACAGATACGTGAGGACCACGTATAGCTATGAAGATTACGACCAACAAAATGAACTCTTATTCACCGCATTGTTAAACATCCTCCCACCCCACATCACCGCCCATCTCGACCCGTATGGCTTATTCGAAGAACATATGCTCTCCATCAGAGAAGAATGCCTACGCAGTTCGATGAATTCCCTATCCAACCTTTTAGCCCCTATCCAAGACTCCGTGCACCCGTCCAAAATGACTTCCGGTGAAAGTCCAACCCCAGTGAACTCTTCCCCCACCAACCCTCCACAGCCCCCCCCAACAAGCCCCGTATTCTAGCTATGCCTACCTATGTAGGCCTACCACAACATATTTTCCCCATGACCCCAGAAATGTTCAGCTATCCCCCCACCAACAAAATTTCCCTTGTGACAGTTTTCCGTCGGTAGCTTGTGACAGTTTTCAGTCAGTAGCTCCCTTCCACCCCCACACAATTCACACCCCTAGAAAACTTCGAAACCCCACACTGGACTCGCCCTCTCATGTCAAACAAACTCACCTGTCCCAGATGACCTCTAACCAGACCGAGTCTGCCACCAAGAAAATTCCCCAAACTCGTCCTGTTAATGTCAAACAAACCCACCAACCCCAGATAACCGCTAACCAGACCGTGACTGCCACCAAGAAGATTCCTAAAATTCGTCCTGTTAACAACCCCAAATCAATACATCAGTCCTCTACCAATAACCCCTGTTCTACACCTAACTCTTCCCCCACCAACCCGCCGCAGTCCCCTCAACAAATCCCGTTTCCTAACTCGCTCACCTCTCACCACCCTGACCCTCCCACACGCGCCGTTAACCCTCCCCTCACGCGTGACGACCTAGGGACCCAACTATGTTCCCCCCCTTCCCCCAGAAATACTCAGCTATCCCCCCACCAACAAAATCTCCCTTGTGACAGTTTTCCGTCAGTAGCTCCCTTCCACCCCCCCACAATTCACACCCCTAATAAACTTCAAAACCCCACACTTGACTCACCCCCTCATGACAGACAAACCCGCCAACCCCAGATAACCTCTAAGCAAACCGTCACTGCCACCGACACATCCCATCACTCTGATCCTCCCACACGCGCCATTAATCCCCCCCTCACGCGTGACCCCCACCAAAGTGATTTCCCCCCCCTCATGTGTACCGAACACCTGCTCACCAGTCGGTCCCCCACCATCATGAGCCCAGCTAAACTTTCAACCTCCCCCTCTTCACCGTTACCCCACCCGCCCCAAATTCCCCCCCCAAAGATCCCGCTCGACGAAATACCACTCCCATCCCAATCCAACCACAAAACTTTTTCCACCTTGGCTAAACCCCAAAATACTCTCTCTCTCGCCCCAAACAACATAATCAACCTCTCAACTTCAACCACTCCTCTAAATCCCATCCATGTCTCTCCCGGAAATAAAATCAGTCTAAATTCAACCCCTCTCAAACCACAACCCTGCCTGCCCAGACCCCCCCCACCATCTCCCTATCAAATCCCCACACACCAAACCTCCAAACCACCCGATCATAGTAAACTCTCAACCTTCAGCCTTACTCACCCTTCCCCAAACCCCACTCACGACCACAACTCTCTACACAATTCAACCCCTCCCCAGCACCAACCTCTTCCGCAACAACAACCCCGACTCGACCTGCCCGTTACATCTTTAAAACCCCCCTATCACTACCCCCGACCGAAACCACTTAGACCCCCCCTCCAAAACTGGCCCCGGGCCAGCTCGCCCCCTGACCCACATTCCTAACGACAAGAACTAACGGTATATCCACCCCGCCCTTCCAAAGTGAAAGTGAACCACCACCCCCTATTACCAGACCGTCACCCAGACTAACGGCGACCCTAAATACCCCCCCCCCCCCTGATGATGATGAGGATATTATTGTACTAAATTGTTTCGAATGTTTTCAATTCCTAAGCGATTGGGCATGATTCTATAAATTTACATGTTTTCCATATACTGTATATATTATTTTTTTCCTTAGTCATACTACTTTTCTTGTTACCTACACTTTTCTGACTATCTTTTAAATTTGCTTTATACATTGTTAAACACTTTACCTCTTCTTAATTTCCTGTGTTCTTAATTATCTGTCCTTTCTTAAATTTACATGTTTTTCCATATACTGTATATAGTATTTTTTGTCCCTTAGTCATACTACTTTTCTTGTTACCTACACTTTTCTGACTATCTTTTAAATTTGCTTTATACATTGTTAAACACTTTACCTCTTCTTAATTTCCTGTGTTCTTAAGTATCTGTCCTTTCTTAAATTTACATGTTTTCCATATACTGTATATATTATTTTTTTCCCTTAGTCATACTACTTTTCTTGTTAACCTACACTTTTCTGACTATGCTTCATTTTACTTCACCCTTGAGGCTCGAGGACGAGCCTATAATGAAGGAGAGGGAAGTAAAATGCCCCAGAACGAGAAGCCCACCACAGAAGCCATGAACGAACACCACACAGAAACACCAAAGGAAAGGTCCACAGAACGAAAGGACCAGCTGACCGAGCCAGCCATTTCAGACAGGCCCAAGCCCGCAGGGCTAAACAGCTCCAGGACACACCCATTTACCTTTTCTAAAACTGACCATTTTCCACACCTCACGTACACTAACCCCCTCGTGTCCTACACTCCTAACTACAAAGATGATGAACAGGAATATACATTCATATTAAAAACACCCATGCCTGTCCCGACGTTGAGCCAATGCCAACACATCAGACAGCCATAATTATATCTATGTATGTTCTTGCATCCGAGAAGTAGATGTTATATATCTTAGAAGTTAAAACACCCACGCTGTCCCTAGACCTCGTATATCATTTTCCATGACGAGTATAGATACATGTAACCCGTGCCCAGTCGCCCCTTGCATTGTTCCTCTAGTAACTAAGTCTATAATATTAACTGCCACCAGCATTGATACGACATAGCGGCACTGTCCTTGCTACAAAGATGATGAATAGGAATATACATTGTTACGGCTGGATCGGCAATACATATTCGGGATTCTTGATCGTAGGACAGAAATGGCTTAAGTGACAACGACACGCTCGATTCCAGTCCCAAATACTATATGCTCCAGACAACAAAAGCACCAACGTCCTACAGAGTTATCGTCTACGGTAACGAGGTACCTTAACTCGGCGAAAGTGTACAACAGGGGTAGACTATGAGGCTAAACTCCCTCAGACATTTATAGGTTACGTTATTACTAAAGAAATGCAATACTCAAGAAACTACGTTAATATTAAGCCTCTAATAGTGTAGAATAGAAGCAGGCTAAAGGTATGACAGTGAAATGCTAAATGACAAATGTACACGCCTACTTGAAAGCGCGTGCACTACACTAACTGTCCCCTACTAACATGCACTAGCATGTAGCATACAAGATGTTCATGATCCAGTAGATACCTAATAATACACATGGGAGGAACATAAATAGTAGTCACTTATTATAATAATGAATCTATACTTGGAATAACTAAAAGGTTGCAGGCAACAGTACTGCGCCGGTAGCCTACTACCGCATAGGCTACTTCGCTTCTCTCACTCTGTCTCCCCTCCGAGTCCGTATGCGCCCTACGCAACAGACCTCCGGACACAGCAGCAAAACGACAGTGCAGTTAATTGATACATGAAAGTATTAATAGTGTTGTCTTGTGTGTGAGTAATGTGTATTGTAAAGTGTTATAGATATATACTTAAAGAGAGCTGCAATGCATAGTAAAATAAAGATATATCCCACTCATCATCCCCATGTGTTCTAGCTAGCAGGCCAAGTCACAGGAACAACGAGTCCCAGCACCGAAAGCGAGAACCCAGGAGAAGACTGTAGAGAACACAAGGACAGATAAATTACGTTACTCTACTATACCGGCACTACGAGCGAGCTGTAGTCTCGGGTGCTACACTCGCTCCTGGCTCGGTATGCAAATCAAGGCTAAGTCCTCGTCCCTCTACAGACAACTCCTGGGCATGGTCGGGCTCTTACACATGGCACCAGTCTAGTCACAAATGGGATGATGAGCAGGGCATATAACTCGTGAACATGTAGAACGTTCACCAACTATCCTCATCAAGAAGATCGCTGTTCACATTAACCCCTTAAATCTAATACATGTAAATATATGCTTGTCCTAAGAGTAATACGAGAGGTGAGTGCTGAAACTCCTTTAGGACCTCAAGGGAAGGTTATGCATTTAAATAGAGAGAAGAATGAAATGAGAGTAATGTCGTCAGAGAGAAAGAGTGCAACCGTGAGAAGTTGGGAGAGAGGGCAAGGGATGTTAGAATCTCAAAGGTTCTAGGCAACCTGGTCAAGGAACACGCAGCCAACCTCCAGGCAGTGTGCTGTACGACAACATGGGCCCAGCCCAGGCAGGCAACAATGAACTACCAACCCTATCGCGCCTAGCTATAAGGGCAAGGCTGCCAACCAGTCCATACGTCTGGCAACCACCCGGCCGGCAGCGCGGCGCGTTGCTACCCTCTTGCTCTGAAGCCTAACTCACTCTCTCTCTCTGAACTCCCATTGTCCTATCTATCAACTTCTCTATTGATACTACATATTAAATGGAAGGTCTCGACATGGCTTAAAACAAAACCCACCACTGGTTAGCACATGACGAGACCTTTGCAGAGATACAAAGAACATAGTTATAAGTTGTCACACTCAATATACATAGCGGCTGACGGTAGCCAGATCACGGGCGGTACAGTGGAGTACCAAGGAGTACAATCAGGTTGCGTTGCCCAGCACTGGGGTGCGTCACAGCCCCCCCAAGATTTTAGATAATCGACCTTAGAAGCATTATCAAAATCTGACAGGCAACCAACCGACCTGCTACCCTTAGCTGCCACTAATTGCAAAAGGTGCACAACAACTGAAGTGTGAATTATACATAAAACACAATATCGCATGCATCATGCTACAACAATAAAGAGTTACAAAACTAAAAAAAAGAAAGAGTTTTCTCGTTTATTTTATTGTTTTATAATCTTTTTGGACGGCGTTATGATAGCCTAATTTTACTCCTGCTCAACCCACACACCGTGCACGACTATCTTGGATCATCAACCCTTGATAGACAATCTGCTATCACGTTCTCACTCCCGGCAATATGCTGAATGTTGAGATTATACTCTTGGAGCATTAGGGACCACCTGGTCAACCGCATATTCCGATTGTGAAACTGATTTAGGAATTTCAAGGGATGATGGTCCGTATAAATCGTCACTACCGGGCCGTAGGCTGGAACATAAACTTCGAAATGTTTGAGCGACAAAACGATAGCCAGAAGCTCCTTCTCTATAGTCGAGTAATTCCTTTGTGCCGAATTAAACTTGCGAGAAAAGAAGCTCACTGGGTGTTCCAAGCCCTCGGAATCAGTCTGCAGTAACACTGCCCCGGCACCCACACCGCTGGCATCAGTCGCCAGCTGAAAACTCCTGGAGAAGTCTGGGGCCCTCAAAATCGGATGTGTACACAGCAGGTGCTTGACTAGGTCGAAAGCCCTCTGACACTCCGCAGCCCAACAGAACTTCACTGACTTCGACAGTAGATCAGTTAACGGTGCTAAGACAGTAGAGTATCCCCGGATGAAGCGCCTATAATAGCCTATCATACCTAGGAACCGCATGACCTGGCGCTTAGTGGTGGGCCTGGGAAACGTATTGATAGCCTGTATCTTGCTCAGAGGGGGGCACACCCGGCCTAACCCGACCACAAAGCCAAGATACTGCACAGTAGCCTTTACAAACTCGCACTTCCTCAGGTTCACCACCAGCCCAGCATCGTGCAACTTCCTAAACAGGGTCTCTAAGTGCCTTAGGTGATTTTCAAAATCGTCATCATATACTATCACGTCATCAAGGTAGACCGTGCAGTTAGGGATTTCGTCACAAATATCGTTCATCAGGTTCTGAAACGTGGCAGGTGCGTTTTAAGCCCATAAGGCATTACGTTACATTGGTAGGTCTTGCCATCTACCACAAAACCACAAACTTGCTTAGCTCGGTCCGACAGGGGTACTTGCCAGTAGCCTTTTACAAGATCAATTTTAGTAAGGTACTTTGCATTCCCTATCTTGTCCACGCTGTCGTCAACTCGAGGCAAAGGGTAAGGGTTGGTAGTGGTCAAGCCATTTAGCCTACGAAAATCTATGCAGAACCGCACCTTGCCGTCAGGTTTTGGCTGCAACGTGACGGGTGATGTCCACTTCACATAACCTTCAGTGATCATCCCTCTCTCAACCATGTACTTTAACTCCTCCCGTAAAGCTGGCAACTTTACCGGGGGCACACGGTAGGGCACTGACTTGAAGGGCACATTATCACCGACGTCCACGTCGTGCGTTACCTGAGTAGTGAGACCTGGGTGTTCGGCGAAAACAGAGGGGTATGACCTGAACAGGCCTAGGACAGCAGCACCCTGGTGCTCAGGCAGGTGACTTACAGCTTGCCTAGCCTCTTGTTCAGTATTCCCCGCCCACTGTTCCGCGGAAATGACACAGTCCCAGCTATCCTCCTCAGCAGCATGACTGTCCCCACCTCCTTCTCCACCCTGGCCGCTGCAGGCCAGCACAGGGACAGTGAGAGGCTCTGAGGGGCGTCTCACATACTCTTTCATGAGGTTAACATGACATAACTGATGTTTTTTCCTACGGTCAGGTGTTGCAACGAGATAATCAAGGTCGGACAGTTTCTTAGCCACCACATACGGCCCAATGAACTTGGCAGAAAGGGGGTGTCCAGGCAAAGGTAAAAGCAACATTACCTCCTGACCCTCCGAAAACTCCCGAAGCTTCACCTTGGCGTCATACTGGTGCTTCATGACCGCCTGTGCATTAACCAAGTTATTACCTGCCGCTGCCATGCAACCTATAAGTCTCTCCCGGCTCTCAAGGACATATTTAAGTATAGACCCCGGCTTCTCTTCGCCCTCCCAGATCTCTTTCACCATACTTAAAGGTCCTCTCACATTATGGCCAAAGACTAGCTGATTTGGACTGAACCCCAGGCTCTCTCCTGGGACTTCACGTGCAGCGAACAGAACATACGGCAGACCCAAATCCCAATCAGTGTCATGTTCTGCACAGTAACAGCGTAGCATACTCTTCAGGGTCGAGTGCCACCGCTCCAAGACTCCCTGACTCTCGGGATGGTAGGCTGACGACACTACAGAACATATACCGTGCAACTGAAGGGTTTGCTTGAACAATTTGGATGTAAAATTGCTCCCCTGGTCTGACTGCACCTCACGTGGAAATCCATAACGGGAACAGAACAATAATAAGTTTTTAACAACTGCCTTTGCCGAGCCGTTTCTCATGGGGTATGCGTCCGGGTATCTCGTAGCCACATCCATGATTGTCAACAGGAATTTATTGCTACTACTAGTAGGCGGGAAAGGGCCAACCAAATCTACTACAACTTTGCTGAACGGAGGCCCGGTGACAGGTATGGGAAACAAAGGTGCCTTCAGGATTGTCTGGTTAGGCTTCCCCGTTGTCTGGCAGGTCGCACACCCAGCCACCCATGCACAGACATCAGCCTTGACCCCAGGCCACCAGAAAAACCTGCCCAATGCCGCCAATGTTTTTGTTACCCCCAAATGACCCGCCACCGGTACATCATGCGCCAGACACAATAAGGACTCTCTATACTTATTTGGAACAACCACCTGGTCTACTACCCTCGCACCGCCCTCCCACTTCGATTTGGGGTCTAAAAATCTGCGGTACAATATCCTGTTGAGCCTAAAGAAATCTCCCGGCTTCGCATCCCCATCTTCCTCCAACTCTATGGCACCATTGCTATAACGAGCTAGGCTAGCGTCTTGCAGCTGCTGCTCACTTATGTCCCCGGGCGTCAATGCATCAAGATGGTTTTGTAATAAGACATTACCCCGGCTAGTAGGCTCTACTGCCTTAGTGGCTCTCGCTACAGCTCTTGCCTCACGCGAAGTCTTACCCAACTCTGCCTTGTTACACACCATCTCTGGGCTAGAGTCAACTCCCGTGTTTATTATAGGTCCAATTACCGAATCACCGAGAAGTGCAGCAGAATCAATGTCCCTTTTCCTGCCCTTAGCAACCTTCTCCTGATCCTTCCTCCACTGTCCCCGAGGTTGAGTGCTAGGCTGTGCAGGAGCCGCAGAGCGAGATCGGGTTACCACACAGGCCATCTCATCCTGTTGGCACCTCCCAACCCATTCCCGATTCTCACCATCCACGTCGGCCGCCCTCTCGGCAACGACTAAGGGTGGAGTCCCGGAAGTGGGCACCGCAAAGTCGTTGCCGAGAAGAAGATCGACGCCCTCAACTGGCAAACACTCAACGATCCCTACATCCAGCTCCCTGCACACCTCTCCCACTCTCAACTCCAACCTCACAAGTGGGTATGACCTCGTAGCATTTATACCCTGCACCACAACAACTCTGGCCGCATTTATCGGTTTCCCTGTGAAGTTCCTCAACAAAGTTTGCGAAGCCCCCGTATCCCTCAACAAGTCAACCCTCCGTAGTTCACTCCCCCAGCTCACAAACCCGTGTCCCCGATGGCTACAGAAAGTGTCCCGGACAGGTGTCGAGCCTTCCGTACGCTTCTTTACCGCGTGTGCCTCAGCTGCTGACAACCTACCCCGGGCAGTTGCTGCAGCCTTCAGAGACACACCGATACTGTGAACCAATGACACCGGCTTAGCGGGAGTGTTACTAGGGCACTCACGTGAATAATGGCCTAGCTTCTGACATTTGTAACATTTCACATCCCCAATGGGCTTCTTCCCTTGTGCGGGCGAAGAAGGGGCCTGACCTTTAGTAAACGGGAGAGGCTTGTGTTTGTAGGTGTTATTAGGTGCAATGCTTTTAGTGTGGTTATGTGTGTCATAGGATTTGTTATTATCGAAAACTCTGGTGGGTGGGGTATAGCGCCCCTTCTGCCCTGACTCAGCCCTCTGAGCGGCACCGCAACCACGAATCAATGATAATCTGAGGTCTGCCATCTTGGCAGCCTCCTCTACTGTCTTGGGACATTTTTCCTTAATGTTCAGCGTTAGATCGGTTCCAGTACATTTGTAAAACTGTTCCAGATAGAAAAGTTGCTTAATTTCCTCAGCCGACTCTGCGTGCTCGGACCGAAACCAGTTATTACATGCATCTGTTAAGTCCCGTGCGTGCTCCATAAAACTGACGTCGCTCTTCTTATTCACGCCACGGAACTTTAATCTATAAGTTTCGGGTTGCAGTTCGTAGGCCCGGAGCACAGCCTCCTTCACCAGTCCATACACGACACTCTCGTCCAGTGACAGTGCATCGTAGGCTTTCAACCCCTTACCCACTAGACGTGATGAAACTAATGCTGCCCATTTAACCCCTCCAACCCGGATGGGCTCTTGAACGCCCATAACAACCTCGGCCCGCGCAACCCGGAAGGGCTCTTGAACGCCCATTGCTTGCATGCGTGCTTTCGAATGCCGCGCGTACATTTTCGGTATCGTGGGACGGTAGGTGGCGCCACCAGGCGTAAACTCCGCCACAGCAACAGTATCTACCCCGACGCCATCATGGACAGTACGCCAAATAGTGATTCCGCTGTGTCCGATACCGTGCTTCCTACGACGCCCTTGCTTGTTCGTCGCGCCTTACCCCGACGCCATCGCCTAAATGTGTTATCTCCCGGAGGTATTGAGACGACATTGAGACTTTATGAGCGAGCTGATGCCAAGCATAATGTTGATGATGAAGTCAGTGACGACTCCAGTAATTATAAGTCGAGTGATTATGGCCATGAGAGTGATAAAGAAGAGCAATTCCTGGGATTTGCGAGAGAACATGACAGTGATGAGAGTGATGAAGGTGATGTACCAGTTGTTGAGGAAGCTGGTTTACCTAAAGACAGTGAACTTGAGAGAGTGAGCGAGTGGGAGAGTTCAAGGTCACTCACCAAATTTCGCTAAAGTGACACGACGCCAAGCCCTTCCCCTGGTAAATCGCCTTTCAAGCTACATTTGTATAAGCAGAAAATACTTGAGAAGGCGGCCGCGGCAGCTAGGGAACAAGCAAAACTACTTGGTGAGGATGAGGCTGTGAGTGAGGGTCAGCGTGGTGACCCTTCTCGTCCGCCATTGTCTCCCTTATCTACCCACGCCACCCAAGATGACCCGGATGCCCCGCATTCTTCCCCACCACCCCCACCATTGCCAAGGGTTGAGGACCCCACACTTTCGGCCTATTTGCCTCCTAGGTCCCCCGACAGGAGACATACTGCTGCCGAAAAGGGGAAAGGTAGGAAATATACCAAGAAAATTAAGAAAAGTAAGAGAGTTTTGTTCGAGGCTCCCGCGGCGTCCACCCCGGCCGGCCCCAGCCATACGTCCCCGCAACTTTCCCCACGGTCCTCCCCACCTCTCCCGCCTTCAACATGTCTTCCTGAAGAAGTCTTTGAGCTCGCATCACCAATACCTGGCCCTAGTGACAGTGAAACATTGCTTTCTGTCACTCGTCGCAGGCCATGGAGCCCGGGACCTCGGGGGGACACAGCCTCACCTGCCACTCCTTCCCCACCTCGCCCACCCGCACGCCGCCCACGCATCACTGGTTCCCCGCCAGATTATGTGGGGGCCACTGATGATGAAGGGCACCTCTCTGAAGACTCTGGCCATGATTACATAGGTCCACCGTCAGGGCAAGATGACCACTCTGACGATGACTATATGGACATCGACGACCCTCGACCCATCCGCTTGGCCCGGCGTCGTGCTGCCCGTCGTGCTGCCCACCGCCCTGGCCGCCGCCCTCGCCGCCCTAGGGCGCGCGCCTCCCGAGTTGGCCGTGGGCGTGCTGGGCCACCAGCTGGAGCTCCTCGTCAGCGTAGACAAGACCCATTCTACGTTTTTCAGTGGCAAGACGTAGTTGATGAGGATGCATACAACCCTGATGTGCCAGCTTTTGATGAGGTACTGGAGGGTTCAGGCGTTACCCCCAATTTTCCTGCAGGCCCCAATGCTCCACCACACGAACTGTTTGAGGCCTTCTTTGATGAGGAGGTGGTAGGCTATGTTGTCAAAGAGACAAATAAGCAGCACCAATTCCAGGTCCACTTTTTGGGAAAGGTGACCAAGGGCCACATGAGGCAGTGGACCCCAGTGACTCATAAAGAGTTCATGGTGTTCCTGGCACTCACCATGCTAATGCCTCATGTCAAGAAGCATAGGTTGCCTGACTATTGGATCACCAATGATCTGATATCCACCCCTGCCTTCGGGAAATATATGTCTCGCGACCGGTACCTTGATATCCTCGCAGCGCTCCATCTTGTCACCAACCTTGACGTCCACCTCCCAGACAAGCTGTGGAAGATTAGGACGTTGTATGAGATGATGCGAGAACGCTTCACCTCCTACTTCAAGCCCTTCCGCAAGGTCGTCATTGACGAGTCTCTTGTGCTGTTCCGGGGAAAACTCAGCTTCCGGCAGTACATCCCCTCAAAAAGACATCGCTTTGGCATAAAATTCTTTGTGCTGTGCGACTGCCAAACTGGCTATGTCCTGGACTTCCTGGTCTACAGCGGGAAGGAAGGGGACTTGCTTGTGGACCCCCTCATTGGCTTTGGCGGAGCAGTGGTGCAAGCCATGATGGACCGCTACTTTCATAAGAATCACGTCCTCTACACGGACAATTATTACACGTCCCCCACTCTCTCACAGTACCTGCATGAGCGCAAGACGGGGACTGTAGGCACAGTACGAGGGAAAAGGAAGGGCATGCCACCTTTCCCTCCAAAGACCAAAAAAGGTGATGTGTTCAAGAAGAAGTCGGGGCCCATTCTGGCTATCCACTGGCACGACCAGCGGAAGGTCAACCTCCTGACCACCATCCACAAGGGAGAAATGGTGGAGACTGGCAAGGTGGATCGCCGCACCCAGGCCAGGGTGACCAAGCCCGATGCTGTCCTGGACTACAACATCAACATGAGGCTGGTGGACAAGTCCGACATGCAGATAGGCTTCATTGACTGCCTGCGTACCTCGTGCAGATGGTACAAAAAGTTCTTTCTGCATATGGTGGACATGTCAGTTCTGAATGCCTACAACATATACAAGCTTCGGAATGTGAACACACCCATGAAGTTGAATAGCCTGCGGAGGTTCCAAAAGCAGGTGTTGACGGAGCTCCTGGAGAAGTATGCTATGCCACAGAGGGCAGTGGCACATCCTGGGCCCGCCGTTATTGACCGCTTGCAGTCTGCTCAATACTTGACTAGGCACAGGCTTGGTTCCCTGCCTCAGAATGAATCCGGAAGAACACAGCAGAAGCGGTGCCATGTCTGCTACAACAGCAGGGTGAAGCCGAGGTCAGGTAAAAAGTCAACCCTGGAGTGTGTGGAGTGCAAGGTGGCACTCTGTGCTGTAGATTGCTTCTTTGATTACCACTCCAAGCTGGAGTTCTAATAATCATACTGAAATTGCCAAATAAAATGACAATATGTACACTATAATTATATATAGGCAAAAAGTGGAAGAAAACCAATGTATTGTAATACAAAAGTCATGTATTATGAGAACATTGATACAAATACAATTACACCATAATAATATGTGAAAGTGACACATATGTATATACCAAGTGACATTCATATGATTAGAACCTATAGAAATATAGAAATCAGTGAAAAAAGACACAATAAATTGTATATAAATCGTTTACAAATCATATAACTAAGTGAAAGTGACACAAGACCTAATATTTGATGGCCAAAGTATAATAAACACCTGTGATAACGAATAATCAGTGCCTAATACAACAATAACCTACCTCAATTACTAATAAAATGTACGGTATCGAGTGAAAATGAGCATTATCAGTGACAGTGACACTCTCTAAAGCATATTTGTCAAAGTGAAAGTGACACAAGACCTAATATTTGATGGCCAAACTATAATAAACACCTGTGATAACGAATAATCAGTGCCTAATACAACAATAACCTACCTCAATTACTAATAAAATGTACGGTATCGAGTGAAAATGAGCATTATCAGTGACAGTGACACTCTCTAAAGCATATTTGTCAAAGTGAAAGTGACACAAGACCTAATATTTGATGGCCAAAGTATAATAAACACCTGTGATAACGAATAATCAGTGCCTAATACAACAATAACCTACCTCAATTACTAATAAAATGTACGGTATCGAGTGAAAATGAGCATTATCAGTGACAGTGACACTCTAAAGCATATTTGTCAAAGTGAAAGTGACACAAGACCTAATATTTGATGGCCAAAGTATAATAAACACCTGTGATAACGAATAATCAGTGCCTAATACAACAATAAGCTACCTCAATTACTAATAAAATGTACGGTATCGAGTGAAAATTAGCAATATCAGTGACAGTGATACCCTAATAAACATATTTTATATAATTGGCCTCAAAATAACTAGAAAATATCAAATAAACATCACATTCTCAATATCAAACACTAAAATCGTCTAAGGGAGATAAATACTTTGGCGCGGCGAGCGGCTAGGTGCGTCGTAGCCATGGCCGAGGCGACGCGTCCGAACGCGGGAAGAATTTGCCGCCGAAAAGCACTCGTCTTCCCGCGCTCACCATTATGCAACCAGAGGGGCTAGAGACCTCTACTCAACGCCATTCGACAGAGGAAGGTTTGTGGAACATTATTCTTTTTTATTTACAACATTACATGACATATTCATTGACTTACAGAGTAGTTAACATAGGCCAAAGATCGTCAAAACACCCGGTACCGGAGCACAGTCGCAAGCTATAGCCCCCGGGGCTGGAGGGTTAACCTCCGGCCAGTCATACTCACGACACTTCTTTTCGAAACGAGCAAAAAACTCAGTCACTGCTGTCTCATCAAATGCGGGTACTAACTTAATTAAATGCGAAAGTGAGTCTGTAACCCGGTGCCCACCACCGAGATGACGCCCCGTGGTCTCTACTCTAGACTTCTCGACATCCATTTCAGCCTGGTACCTGGTTGCATCCTGATTGGCTTGGATTCTAGCAACCTCTATGCGTTCTATACTAGCCTGTTGTATTTGAGTCTCCTGCAGCTTAATCCGTTCTATTCTAGCCTGTTGTATCTGAGTCTCCTGCAGCTTAATCCATTCTATACTAGCCTGTTGACCCTCTCGCAACTTAAGCTTAGCTAGTTCTAGCTGAAATAACATCTCAGGAGACAGGCCTGGGGGGGGAGAGCACAAAATGGGGGATCCACACCGAGACGTGTTTACGGGTAAGCCAGCTTGCCATTGAGAACCCTCCTGCTGCATCGTGCTAAGACTCGCTGGCTGAGGGCCCAGCTCAGGGGTAGAGTGGAATGGAGGCTTGGAGGGAACCCCCCAAGACCCCACTCCACCCACCGCCCCATCGCCATCACCCAACAAACATGCCACCAAATTCTTCTTGGGCCAACTGTCAGGACAGTCCCGCCCCAAAACCGTGGCTAAACAGCGAAGACCGTAACAATCAATAGCCTGCAGGCGCTGTTCGGTCAAAGGTGTCTGCAAAAATGCCCGGGCATCCCTCTCTCCACTTATAACACTCCCCTCCCTAAATATCTGCTGTACTTGCTGGTCACTAGGCTGTACCGTGTTATCCTCCCCCGTAAATGATGAGTCATTAGACATAGTGCTGGTTATACAATTGCTGTTCATAAACAAAAAAAAGTGCTTATTACTAATTGCAGTCTCGACTCACAAAATGTTAAAGATGCTTGAATGACTCTACTCTAGACACCTAACGAAACAATCTGCAAGTCCACCAATACAATAATGACACAATAAAAATTCCTCCAATATGCAAGAAAATTCTAGCCAGCTCTACTAGGTAGCATAGAATAGTTCTCCAAAAAACATGTGATAGGATACTACTGAATCTTGTGCAAGGTCGCCATTTTGTTACGGCTGGATCGGCAATACATATTCGGGATTCTTGATCGTAGGACAGAAATGGCTTAAGTGACAACGACACGCTCGATTCCAGTCCCAAATACTATATGCTCCAGACAACAAAAGCACCAACGCCCTACAGAGTTATCGTCTACGGTAACGAGGTACCTTAACTCGGCGAAAGTGTACAACAGGGGTAGACTATGAGGCTAAACTCCCTCAGACATTTATAGGTTACGCTATTACTAAAGAAATGCAATACTCAAGAAACTACGTTAATATTAAGCCTCTAATAGTGTAGAATAGAAGAAGGCTAAAGGTATGACAGTGAAATGCTAAATGACAAATGTACACGCCTACTTGAAAGCGCGTGCACTACACTAACTGTCCCCTACTAACATGCACTAGCATGTAGCATACAAGATGTTCATGATCCAGTAGATACCTAATAATACACATGGGAGGAACATAAATAGTAGTCACTTATTATAATAATGAATCTATACTTGGAATAACTAAAAGGTTGCAGGCAACAGTACTGCGCCGGTAGCCTACTACCGCATAGGCTACTTCGCTTCTCTCACTCTGTCTCCCCTCCGAGTCCGTATGCGCCCTACGCAACAGACCTCCGGACACAGCAGCAAAACGACAGTGCAGTTAATTGATACATGAAAGTATTAATAGTGTTGTCTTGTGTGTGAGTAATGTGTATTGTAAAGTGTTATAGATATATACTTAAAGAGAGCTGCAATGCATAGTAAAATAAAGATATATCCCACTCATCATCCCCATGTGTTCTAGCTAGCAGGCCAAGTCACAGGAACAACGAGTCCCAGCACCGAAAGCGAGAACCCAGGAGAAGACTGTAGAGAACACAAGGACAGATAAATTACGTTACTCTACTATACCGGCACTACGAGCGAGCTGTAGTCTCGGGTGCTACACTCGCTCCTGGCTCGGTATGCAAATCAAGGCTAAGTCCTCGTCCCTCTACAGACAACTCCTGGGCATGGTCGGGCTCTTACACATGGCACCAGTCTAGTCACAAATGGGATGATGAGCAGGGCATATAACTCGTGAACATGTAGAACGTTCACCAACTATCCTCATCAAGAAGATCGCTGTTCACATTAACCCCTTAAATCTAATACATGTAAATATATGCTTGTCCTAAGAGTAATACGAGAGGTGAGTGCTGAAACTCCTTTAGGACCTCAAGGGAAGGTTATGCATTTAAATAGAGAGAAGAATGAAATGAGAGTAATGTCGTCAGAGAGAAAGAGTGCAACCGTGAGAAGTTGGGAGAGAGGGCAAGGGATGTTAGAATCTCAAAGGTTCTAGGCAACCTGGTCAAGGAACACGCAGCCAACCTCCAGGCAGTGTGCTGTACGACAACATGGGCCCAGCCCAGGCAGGCAACAATGGACTACCAACCCTATCGCGCCTAGCTATAAGGGCAAGGCTGCCAACCAGTCCATACGTCTGGCAACCACCCGGCCGGCAGCGCGGCGCGTTGCTACCCTCTTGCTCTGAAGCCTAACTCACTCTCTCTCTCTGAACTCCCATTGTCCTATCTATCAACTTCTCTATTGATACTACATATTAAATGGAAGGTCTCGACATGGCTTAAAACAAAACCCACCACTGGTTAGCACATGACGAGACCTTTGCAGAGATACAAAGAACATAGTTATAAGTTGTCACACTCAATATACATAGCGGCTGACGGTAGCCAGATCACGGGCGGTACAGTGGAGTACCAAGGAGTACAATCAGGTTGCGTTGCCCAGCACTGGGGTGCGTCACAACATTCATATTAAAAACATGCCCTGTCCCGACGTTGAGCCAATGCCAACACATCAGACAGCCATAAATATATCTATGTATGTTCTTACATCCGAGAAGTAGATGTTATATATCTTAGAAGTTCAAACACCCACGCTTGTCCCTAGATCTCGTATATCATTTTCCATGACGAGTATAGATATATGTAACCCGTGCTCAGTCGCCCCTTGCATTGCTCCTCTAGTAACTAAGTATTAATATTAACATTCCCTAACATCTTGTCTTGCCAGACTAAGCTTCTGAAGACCCATCGCCCCATAAATCTATGTATGCAATCCTTAGGTTAAGTATTTTTATCCGCCATTGTGTTCACCTTTTTCCATTTACTTTCCACAATTGTCATACGTCTTCCCCTTGCCTCCTTCGTATCCACAGCCCACACTACGCCAATTTATTTCGTGTCTTACACCTCTTACCCCAACCAGAGATTGTATAAGATAACCTGGTTACCAGTATCTGTCATAAGTACCCCGAAACAATAACTAAGTACCCCTACGAACTGCCGCTGTGGTTGGTATTTTATATTTAATAGAAAACGCAGTTCCCAGGGCCAACTAATAGTATCCATAACCCTCTGACTGATCACATAACTCTATCTTTTCCAGACTCATATACCACCCCATAGTTGCATTCCCCGGTAGCATTTGGCTAACGTATTCTACTGCCTTTTCAAACTTCCATATCAATTGTAGCCTAATGCCACCCCCACGCCCAGGGACCTTAGGGGCAAAATTTCCCTGTAGCCCTTGAACTCCCCCCCCCCTCTCATTAAGACACCCGCGCTTCTCGACTCTTGTCCGACCTAGCCTCTCTCTCATACCTCTTGAAGTTCCTTGAATTGTCCGTTACTAACGCTCTCCAACCTTTTATATATATACTCCTATCCAGCCTACCTTCACTTAGTAGGCCAGAACAACATTAGAACTTTACTAGCCCCTTGCATGCCATCTATTCTCTTAACCCATAATTAGCGGCGAGCAACATAAGTCGAGTTAAATAAAGCTGAACTATGTGGCGGCGCTCGACATAACTCGAGTGGCAATTTCAGCACGTAATGTGGCTGAGAGAGAGAGACAAGTGGTGGCAGGAGACTAGCGAGCGTATGACTGCTCCAGACCACCGCGGCGAACCTACTGACACAAATCTCAGCTCCCTCCTCCCTCTCTCACTCGCTACATACTCAATTATGTACCGAAAGTACCGAATTACCTGCTTTTTGCACTCGCGTTGCACGGTTATTGCAAGAAAACTATCCATCATACAAGGATCGTTATGGTGTCATTCGAAAGCTCTGTTTATGCCCTTTCAGGGATAGGTACTTGTTTTACGTTCTGGGTCTTATTTAGGCATGAAAATGATCACGTAAACAGCCCTATTTTGGCTAAAAACACCCCGCTGTGCGGTACACATAAATAAACCGCATAGGCCGCTCGTAAGGTGTTAAAACACATTCACTACCCTGCAGTTAATTTCTAGCTCTGCCCTTGTGTTGTTCCGGAGTGAGATCCCAGAACCGGCAGACTCCGTGGCAGGTTTGGATAGAAGGACCTGCCCACATATTGAAGAACTTCACACATATGGCCCCCCTGGACGGCCGCGGAACCAGTCGTAGCCCCCAACATCATGGACGCAAGATAACCAGGACCAGACCCATCAGATACTACCCAAGATTCCCTTTAGCAGTACTACATATTACTGTGCTGTTTTAGATTCACTAATTAATATTTCTACGAAGTGGCTAAGACCTTGCCCAGTGTAATTCATACTTAACCATTCCATTTGGGACGTACTAAGCGATCAGTGCTCTTTAATTAACAGGCGACCTTGACTCTCGTAATTACTTTATTCAGATATTAAAACTCTAGTGATATCTAACGTTCGCCCACTGATTTGCGTTCTATGTATTTCTGAGACAAGGATATAAAACTTAGATCAGTACCCCCTGAGGTTACTAGAATTCCCGTGCTCTAAAAAATACGTGTGTCTAATCTAGTCTGTGAACTACTACTTGTGCACCAGAGCTACCAGTAATAAATCTAACAGTGAATATGAATCTATAAGTAACATTGATGGTCTTCGGTATATAAACCTGTGAAATCAAAGCCAGTGATCAGAAGATTAATACCTGAACGTTGGAAGTGGGAGACTAGGCTCCATCCAGATCCACTTATGCTAGTGTTGTTCAATTCTATTATATTGTCTTACACAAGTATTCTGCAGTGGTATATCAATAAACGTGATCATGTAACTTGCTACCATGTGTTTCTTTGTGTTCTCTATTCCTCATATCTTGTATTGTGCATGCAGCCTTATATACCCAGTCAATTTAGAACTCACATTACCCAAGTTAAACCTGTAGAAAAACAGGGCATAACAATTAGTGTTAGACGAATCCCTTGTCTTGTTGCTGCAGCCTGTTGTTTTTAGGTGCCTCCATAGTTTCTTTGGGTTATTCTGATATTCCTCAGCCTTATTGTGAAAATAATTAGTTTTCGCTGATTTTATTTTCCTACTTAGTTTATTCCTGGCCCTGTTGAACTCATGTTTCAGACCTTGATGCTGTCTATGTTTCGCTAGCCTTTTTAACAGATTGTCTCTGTGTTCCAGATGGTGTAGTATGTCATTGTTGATCCATGGGTCTGACCTTTCTTTAATTCGTATGTCTTTCAGAGGAGCTATTTCGTCTAGAATGTTTGTGATGATGGTTCTGAAGCCAACCCATGCGTCATTAACGTTTGTACTTCCAAACACTGGAGACCAGTCTGTATTCCATAAAATGTCCAGAAATGTTTCTTTATTGTAGTTTCTGAGTGACCTTGTTTTGATAATCTTGTGATTCTCTAGGGTAATTTTTGTGGTTTTTCGTGTGCAATATGTGACGAAGTGATCACTTATCCCAGTCTGTATAACCCCTGATTGGGATATTTTGTCCTCTCTGTTACAGTTTATGTGGTCTATTATTGTGGCAGTGTTCTCAGAGATACGTGTGGGGGTTGTGATGAGTTGTTTGTGATTGTGCATTGTCAGTATATGCCTATATTCTCGTACAAGCCTATCATTTCGTTGTTTGTAACACAGGTTAAAATCCCCTAGTATGATGGATTCATTCCGAGGGTCTAGCGATAAAGTAGCGATAGTAAAATATCCACCATTTCGCATTTCCTAACACATCGCTTTGGAAAGCGAGCCATAGATGTATCATAATATTGTCTAAGCGTATATATCAGAATGAGGCGATATATAACCGAGGAACTATCAAAATGATTGGTGATACGTGCGAATTGTCTGCGCACTTTTAATTTATTCTACCCTTCTTAACATAGAAAATGTAATAGGGGCATATGCATATAAGAAAATGTACATTAATACACAGACTATAGTATTTTCTTAACTCGTGTTACTGTGTATAGAGGACTACATTATTTATTTTAGATGTCATTAATTAACACATTAACATTATCAGATAGTACAAATAAATTAAGCATTAAATGTTATGAAATAGTTAATGGTTTAGGGGCATAAGGTAGAGGCTAGAGCCAAAGGATAATTAGTAGGCTATATATACGATATGATGTGTTAGTGAGTTGGGCCTAGGTCTGACTCTATAGGCTATTTAGGCCTTATAATTAGGGTTGAGTGTGAGGGGGAACTGCCTTGTGTTAGCCAATTAGCTTTCTGTAGCCCAGATTTGGCCACACTAACCTGTCCCGAAAAAAGGATATTTTCCAGCTAGCCTGTCCGTCAACAGGCATCAACTGTTTTTTATGTTCTATGAGTTACTTACTGTAAGTTATTTTAAGGGCAACCTGGCAGAAATAGCGCTAGAATTACCAAAATATACAATAGGAGTAGAATGTTATCGTATAATATAAATCGGAAAATAAAATGGAATTTTTCATGTTTTTCTTTTATTTGTCCTTCCTATTTTTTACAATTTCTTCTCTCCTAAATTGTTGTGGGCGAAAGATCGTTTCATAACCCAATCGAGGAGCCGAATACGGTCTCGTGTGTGCCTGTGTTGGGCTGACCGGCCAGATTTGGCCAAACTAGCCTATCCCGTAAAAATGATATTTTCCAGCTAGCCTGTCCGTCAACAGGCATCAACTGGTTTTTATGTTCTATGAGTTACTTAAGTTATTTTAAGGGCAAACCTGGCAGAAATAGGGCTAGCATTACCAAAAATATCCAATAGGAGTAGAATGTTATGCTTAATAATAATAGTAATAAAATAATAATTATAATATTTATTCAGTTAGCAATTTATTCCAAATATTGCATCCATTTTTATAATAACTGAACACAATGGAAGTGGTAAAGCCAAATATAACATAAGTGGCACCAAAATCGCTATATTCTGAGCTTCATTATTTTACGAGAACAATTCGTCCCAAAACTTCTATAAGATGACTCGGAGGGTGGCGGAGCTTAGAAACTGCAGCACCAAAATACATTCAGTCTATTTTATCATCAACCATAATAGCTACCCGAGTTTTGAAGAGCTCTACAGAATGCCGTCCAAAAGTTCTATCGATTAACGAAGACCAGAACTCTTAACATTCCATATTAATGGAGATATTAATTATTACAGCTCGATGCTATTGGTAACACATTCCTACAATAGATCCTCCATCTGATCTGGTAACACTGGTCAGAATTGAGGTGCCAAGTCTTCCTAATACCTATTCCATTAATTGCAGTCCCTATTGAAAACGTGTGATACCTTTATCTATTACGAAATGCATTATATACTCGATTAATTATACTGGTGGTGCTGAAAATAGGTTATATAACCCTTTTAGCTTCGATATCCACCCGCTATAGGGTATAGTTTTCAGATACCGCCATGATTTGCCAATACATCACCGTAAAATATCCACCATTTCGTATTTCCTAACAAATCGCTTTGGAAAGCGAGCCATAGATGTATCATAATATTATCTAAGCATATATATCGGAATGAGGCGATATATAACCGAGAAACTATCAAAATGATTGGTGATACGTGCGAATTGTCTGCGCACTTTTAATTTAGTCTACCGTTCTTAAAATAGAACATGTAATAGGTGCATATGCATATAAGAAAATGTACATTAATACACAGACTATAGTATTTTCTTAACTCGTGTTACTGTGTATAGAGGACTACATTATTTATTTTAGATGTCATTAATTAACACATTAACATTATCAGATAGTACAAATATAATAAGCATCAAATGTTATGAAATAGTTAATGGTTTAGGTGCATAAGGTAGAGGCTAGAGCCAAAGGATAATTAGTAGGCTATATATACGATATGTGTTAGTGAGTTGGGCCTAGGTCTGACTCTATAGGCTAATTAGGCCTTATAATTAGGGTTGAGTGTGAGGGGGAACTGCCTTCTGTTAGCCAATTAGCTTTCTGTAGACTCCTATTTTCTGTTATTCTTATGTATGAAGGTTATTTCTATATTTTGCTATATATTAATTACTTTTATTGTAGTCGATATGTTATGATGCGATAATGTTAATGAATATTTATATAAGTACAGTCGTTGTTAGGGCTACATGAAGACCTCTGAAATGATAAAAATACCAAGACTGCGAGCATTAACTAAGGTATATATTTTCTATTAAATTGAATCCCTTAGCAACGGATTTCTAGATAATTTATGTAAAATATGTATATCTATATTTAGCGGAAGAGTATAAGAGGTTAGTAGACACCAATATCATCATTCGAGAAGAAGACACTGAGGCCGACCGTGAGCTCCAGCGGAAGTATACAGATTTGGGACAGTGTGACTCTGAAGTTGAGGCTCTATTCGCTCCCGAAGAGATGACGGCAGTACTCAAGATATTGGTTGAAGACTCTGATATGGCGACTGGGGGAGAAGAAATTGTAAAAATTCATAATAATAATAATAATAATAATAATAATAATAATAATAATAATAATAATAATAATAATATTTATTCAGTTAGCAATTTACAGAGTTGGTACCACATTGTATGTTACAAATATGACATGTACCAGCCTTGCATAATTCCAACTAATGATAGCCCAATAAGGCCGTTCGGCGTATTTCCATTGGGGTCCTTGTGGGATTAGGTTAGCTGGGGAAATGGGGACGATAAAGAAATAGATACCTTAGAGAAAGTATTTCTAGGGGGTTATTTTAAGATACCTTACATCCTATATTAAATATCAGAAATCCGTAATCAGTAATCATTTCAGTTTGTTTTGTCTATCTCTTATGTCATATTTAGTAGTAGACATAAGCTTGGTGCTCCCTTCTCGCAGCTGTCTGGTTCAGGTGTTCCTTCAGGCTACGTCTGAAGGAATACAGTGTTCTCTTTTCACGGACTGACTGGGGTAGGTCGTTCCAGTCTTTGATGGCAGTGAAGAAGAATGTTTGCTTACCCTGTCCTTGGATTCTCGGGACCTTAAAATTAAACATCCTGTTTCTTGTATTATGTCCACTCTTCTCATTTGCTTTAACAAAATCATTCTTTAGATACTGTGGAGCTCTAGCATAGAAAATGTTGAAGGCATTAGTGAGCCTGATTTGTTTGGCCCTGTCAGAGACATTGAGCATACCTAGTGACTGAAGTTGTTCCTGGCCAATATGTGATCTTGGTCCTAGGTTCAGCATGAACCTAAATATTTTATTTTGAGTGACCTGAAGTTTGTGCTGTGCTGATTTAGATGATGCAGAGTACCAGGATGACACAGAATAGTCAAAATGACATTGAACAAGCGCTTGGCAGAGGGTCTTTTTGGTCGCCGCGGGCAAGCATCCCACCTGTCTATACAGGTATTTTATACGTGCTTTACACTTACTCATGATAGATTCCAAAATTGTTTCACCTTACAAACTCGCGTCCAGTTTTAGTCCGAGATATTTAACTTGTGACACTGTTGTTATAGGAATATCATTACAGTTGACCGAGAAGCCCACAATGTCTTTCAGTTTGCGTTTTGTTCCACATAAGATGGCTTCCGTCTTGCCCAGGTGAAGAGATAGTCTATTGTCCACTAGCCATTCACTATAAGAACTAGTTCTTTGGAAAGTGAAGCGGCAATACTTATTGGGTCTTTTCCTGAAACCAGAAGCACTCTGTCGTCTGCATACAGTAATAATTTACATGAGACACCCAGTTCCATGTCGTTCACATAACAGAGAAAGAGTAAGGGACCAAGGATGCTTCCCTGCGGGACCCCACAGTTAACCCGGCAAGCGCGATAGGCCTCACGGAAGGCTTCCTATAGGGAACGCGATAGGCCTCACGGAAGCAAGACCATAAAAAAAGCCTTCCAAAAAAAAAAAGGGCCTATCAAAACAAAGGATTTTGTCTCTAGGTGAGATAATTCCCCTCTAGTACTCATCCATGTGTTTCTCACCCCTCCACCTCCCCTCCTTCCCCACCATATTCCCCCCTCCCCCCCCCCTCCTCAATTATCACCTATTTATCCACTTATTATCATCATTTATTGGTTATTTTTCTCTCCCGTGATAATGTAGCACAAGTGGGTTGCATAAAAGATCGTTATGCAACACCCAGACACTGGCACACACCGCCCCGCTCGTCTCAGTTGACTCCCAGACAGCGAGAGGGGAGGGCTGCCTGTGGCTCTCTCTCGCCTGAGATTATGACCGGGTGGCCAATATCTTCGTTTTTCACCACCCAAATGCTTTTCCCACTTATTTTAGCACTCTTGAAGGTTCATATATACATCATATATGTAAAATAAAAGCATACCGAAAACAAATAATGCTTTATATTGTAAATATAACGAATTCTGTCAGAATCCAGGGCTAGAAATGCACAAATAACTACCCTAGCACCTAGGTCTATATCGCGCTTGTCAGGTTAATTGGCATAGGATCAGATATATTATCATCAATGTTGACTCTTTGGATTCTACTACTAAGATAAGATTTAAACCAGTTCACAGACCCTATGCCCATTGCTTGTATTATATTACATAGGATATCATGGTCTACTGTGTGAAACGCTTTTTGTAGATCAAGCAGAACCATACTGGTGTAGTTACCTTTAGAATTTTTTTTACGAATGTGATCCGTTAAGTGGATGAGATAGGAATCTGTCGAGTACATGCATCTGAAACCTGATTGAAACTTATAGAATAGATCATTTTGTTTGAGGTAGTGTTCAATTTGGGTGTATACCGCTCTTTCAAGGATTTTAGATACAAAACTATAGGTTTGACTCCTGTAAGGAGATAAAGAAAACCTAATATTTAGTAGTGGCCCCGTAATCATTGACGAACATGCCTATTACATTTTTTTTTTTTTTTTTTTTTTAAGAGACAATGAATGGAGGAAGGAAAAACACAGATAAAACAAAAAGGTCCATGTGCCTAAAGGCATCCTCCATTCATAAAATGTTTGTAACAACTGGATTTAAACATTTGTTGATTGTAAGTTTGTGGAAAGCAATTCGAGGGAAGTGAATTCCAAAGAGTAGTAGCTCTGGGGATAAATTCTGATAAGCAGAAGTCATTGTGGAGGAGAAAGCGTAAATTCATGGGCGCTCTCAGCTGCCCTAGTTCTACGGGGAAAGATGTGGAGAGGCGGCACTATTGAAGCAAGTTCCTCGGAACAATTGCTGTGAAAATATCTGTAGAATAATGCAAGGGATGCAACGTTTCTTCGTATGCTGTAGGAAGGTCCTGTGGTGATTGCAGGGTATTGAATCTAATAGCTTTATTTTGAATTTTGTCCAACTGCCTCAATGCAACCACTCCACTTCCACCCCACAGAGGTGAACAGTAATCCATCTGAGAGCGCACATGACTTTTATATATTACGGCCAACTGCTCAACGGCCAACATAAGGCATCCTCTTCAAACACTAATCCGCCGTAGTTTGAATCTACCGCGCAGAGCATTTAAAATCTGAGGAGCCTTCATCATGAGCGCACGTGACCTCACTCATGGCTTCAGTCATTATGAATTGGGTTCTCACTACGAAAAAACTTCGTAAAAAATAAAAACAAAAAGAAAATAAGAATAACTATCCAATAAGCTTTCCATCATATCGTGGATGTACTTGTGTGGATCTTTGACCAGATGCTGATTCAGGCGTCATTCTTCCTTCACTGACATATCAAGTAAACCAAAATCCTTAATACATCAACGAATGGGAAGGGGATGGACGGGATGGCCCCAGTCGTCAATGATTATGGGGCCACTACTAAATATTAGGTTTTCTTTATCTCCTTACAGGAGTCAAACCTATAATTTATTAGTGGCCCCTCCATCATTGACGAACATGCCTGATTTCTAAGACTGGAGGGGGACATTCGTAATCATATCATAACTCTAGAAAAGCAGATAATCAAACAACCACATAGTATTCTTACTTTTGTAAAAAAGAGATATTCGGGTGCATACACTTTATACAGCCTAAATCTTCAAAAAGGGGTACAAGCAGGAGCGTGCTTCAAAGAAGCCTGCTTGAAAAAGGGTTAACGCTGAGACTCTGTGCACAGATCTGCTAGTTAAGATGGCACCCCACTTAAAGTAAGTGGTGAAAACTAAAAACTTATAAGTTTACATGTGCAAATATAAACCCCATTAACTAGTGGATATATTCCTAAAAAATATAACCAAACATAAATGAATTCTTGTACATTCGTAGAAGTACTGAACTCGTGTACTTATGCAGAAGTAATTACTTCAAAAGTAAAAGTCGTAGTTGCAACTACCGAGATTTCTCAAAAATCTATTGCTTCACAGCCAAAGCTACTTACAACAAGAATTGTTGTAACACTATTATTGGCCTTTAGCACAATTTCCTGCAATGAATACTACAGAGAAATTTTATAATACAATGCCTACAACCAGTATCACAGCTCGTATGTTCAGAACACATACTCCGGAGGGGTCTAGGGTGTCCTATGTCACACTGACTGCACCCCCCCCCCCCCCCCTTTTTTCTTGAAATTAAACAAAACGTGACTAAAAGGGCCACCTAGACCCTCTGCCGTAAAGCTATACATGGCAAGGAAGGCTTGTCCTTAGCTACTGAAAGGTATCGAGGCAAAAACTCCTGAATAGAGGCCCACAACTATGTGGGCCGAAAGATTACCGAAAGACCACCGAAAGATTATCAAGGAAACGTAAAGAGGCTGTCCCCTTGCGTAAATCGTGGGTCTTACGCACATGCCGGGATTCTTCTCTTTAACCCTTAATTAGCGGCTCACCACATAAGTCGAGTTAAATAAAGCTGGACTATGTGGCGGCGCTCGACATAACTCGAGTGGCAATTTCAGCACGTAATGTTGCTGAGAGAGAGAGACAAGTGGTGGCAGGAGAGTAGCGAGCGTATGACTGCTCCAGACCACCGCGGCGAACCTACTGACACGAATCTCACCTCCCTCCTACCTCTCACTCGCTATATAAGGAATTGTATGGGGAAAGTGCCTAATTACATGCTTTTTGCACTCGCGTTGCACGGTTATTGCAAGAAAACTAGCCATCATAAAAGGATCGTTATGGTGTCATTCGAAAGCTCTGTTTATGCCCTTTCAGGGATAGATACTTGTTTTACGTTCTGGGTCTTATTTAGGCATGAAAATGATCACGTAAACAGCCCTATTTTGGCTAAAAACACCCCGCTGGGCGGTACATATAAATAAACCGCATAGGCCGCTCTAAAGGTGTTAAAGTCCTCGACCAAGAGAGAAGCCAGTGTACGCTCCATCAAGCGTTCACCCGGACTTGCGACCCATAAAGCACCCTGGTGATTTAGAGGTGCCACTCTTAAATATTTGGTTAGAGCTTGCACTGGGCAAAAAAGATGGTGCACCTTTCCCCTTGTTAACGCCGGCACCGTGAACTCTGAAAACACATGTTCACTGTGCTCAAACTTGGCTATGAATCCTGGGGAAGGTGCAATGTGAATACACTCATGAAGCCTATCAAACCTGAGGCAATTAGGTGCGTTGCTCATCGCCGCCAGCTCAGATACTCTGTTCCCGGTAGCCAAAGCCATAAGGAATACTACCCTTTTGTAAAATCTGCAGTCTTTGGTACATACGGGAACGAGAATAACGACGATGCTTTGTCCAGAGACCATGTAGGCCTGAGCTGATGGGGAGGTGGGCGGAGTTTAAAACCTGCCCACATAAAGCACTTTCAGATAAATGTTTCTGCATGAACAGATAAATTAAATAACTAACAACCAACGCCACCGAGGGCACAGTTTGTTTTGTTCTAAGAATCCGAGACATAAAAGCTTGCCAATGCGATTGAAACTGTCGCTTTGTAGACTGGGTATATTGATTCGTGAATATCTTGGTCACGTCGCTACCATATGGTGCTAGCCACTTGGCCTCCTGAATGTCCATAATGAACAAGTCCGCGAGGTTTCTAGGTTGCCAATTGTGTTCTAAGTGGAACAACCCGACCGGGAGTGACACTGGGTGCGGGCACCACGTGTTCAAATGCTGGTACCACACTGCGCCGGCCACAGGGGCGCGATTAGCGAGACTACGCCTCGCTAATCCTGTAGTTTGTTGACTACGTGGCACATTAGAGACGCGTCTGGCGGCGGAAAATAGATAAATGGAACTCAACCTGTTCTCGTCCGTCATCAGAGCGTCAGGTCCGCCCGCCGGCGTTATCGTCCGGCGGGTGAGGTACAGTGGGAGTTTGTGAGTCTTCTCAGATGCAAACAAATCCACTTGTGGATAGTAATGCTCCGCACACGCAAGAGCGCCCATTCTACTGTTGTGCTTTGTCTCTGAGACAGAGCGTCTGCCCAGACGTTTGCTACGCCTGGGAGATAAGATGCGTGAAGATGAATGTCCAGCCTGTTGGCTAGTATAAAAATCTTTTCTGACACGTTTAGCCACTTCCGAGATCTCATTGACCCTTGTTTCTGAATACAGTTAACCGCATTCAGATTGTCCATTCTGAAGGCCACCGACTTGCCCCGTAAAGCAGAGCCGTGAGCCAGAAGGACAGATAAGGGGACTAGTAAGTCTTTGACATTGATGTGGAAGATTTCTAAATAGGACCAAAACCTTTGACCCTGATGCCCGAGGTTTGACTAAAAGCCCCAACCTATCGTTCCTGACGCATCCATGTCCACCCATACCGACGGCGGAGGAGAGGTTCATGACATGACTGCGTGCAACATTTCTCTCGTCGCCCAAACCGCTAGTAAGTTGTGTGATAACGTTGGGATAGGCCATACTATCCCCGCCGGTAATAGTGGGAAAAATGTGTTGCCCTCCAAGATTAAACGTTAGACTTACAACCGGCCCAACTTCACAGTTAGCTGAACCCAGTTGAGAGAACCGACTAGAGATTCCCAAAGTCTCTGTGTCGTAGTCAGACTGTGGAGAAACATAAACAGTTTTTGCGAAATCTGTTTCGAGTGTCCACACTCTGACTCAGAGTGAGAGAAGCTGTGTCCTCGACCAGCCCTATCCCCTGAAATACTCGTGGGGGAACAAGGGTTTGACTTTTACTAAGTTGACCTTGAATCCTGGAGATTTGAGATGGTTTAACGTAACGTAGACATGAATGATGCGTAACTTTTCTGTTTCTGCCACCACCAGTTAGTCGCCCAGATACCACCAGACCCTGATCCCTTGTTCTAACAAGGGCATCAGGGCTTGCGGGGACCTTGCTTGAATGCTTGTGCCAAATTGAAAACAGTCTTCCAAACTGCTGGTGAAATCAAAGAAAGAATTAGAACTGGAGACAGAACTACTTGGCTTGCAATACGGTCAAGAAGATTCTTCACTAAGAACATCCTCGGATCCTGCCTTGCTCGAACTGCCTCTAATAAGGCCGTCCGAATATCTCCTAAAGACTTGGATGGAAGTCTGGAGAAGCAAGCGCCGGGAAAGTTCAATGGCTTTCCTGACTTCCGCGGTTTCTATTGCCTGAGAAGAGCGTAACAGAGACTTTGTTACTTGCTGGGAACCATATATTGCGAAAACAGTTTAAACGCTTTTCCTCTTAACCTAAACTCGCGGTCTAGGTAAGCTGGGGAAGGCGTGCTAAAGGGAGCTTATAATTCGCACAAATTGATTATTTGGGGGGTGGCAGCCAAGCAGAGGGGACTCCGCCGGCACCAAAAACCGGAAGAGAGAACCAAGAATGGCGTTCTGGAGGGATTTGGTGGTAAGAATAAGTCATGGTTATAATAACTTGGAATGTCCTTAATATGAACATCCCAAATATTTCCGTAACATTGCTACCCCTGACTCATCCGGCCCGTATAAAGGAGGCATAGCTCCTGTTTTTTTACTGGTGCCTTGTCTAAAGGAGGGGGAGATATGTCTGATAAGACTCGCACAGTGGAAGTAGTGAGAGCTGGTGTGCCTGGCACATTGGAAATTGGATCTGACACAAGAGGATGGTTAGGTATTTTAGCTAAAGCAAAGGATGTAGCCAGAGGTCGCACATTCGTCGACATCGCGGGATCTCCCGTATCAAAAGGAGTTTCCGGCGTAGGGCCAAAGAACCTATTAAGTGCATTCAATAGTAGTCCATCCATATCTTCCGCCGGTACATACCTAGCCGATGACGAACTCCGTGGAGATTCGACAGTACCCTGAGAGTCGCCTAGAAGGTGACTGGACTCTTCAACCTCCATCTCTGAGACCAGAGATCGTTGTTCTTCATCCGTTAAGTCTGGCTTATCATGGGAAGATCCCGCCGAAGCTGGGACCTCCACATGTTGCCATGTTAAAACTGGGATAGAAGATGGTACATTGGCATCCCGGTGGACGTCAGCACTAGTTGAGTCACAAAGGGATGTGTTCTGTCCTGCCAGGACTGTGAGTATCGCCATACACCTTGGCTGTGGCTGTCCCTCGCTTGCGAGCTCGGTATACTCTCTGAATGGGAGCCCTCGTCCGAGTCCCGTAAAGGTTTATGATAATTAAAAGCTCCCATAGCTCATTAACACATTGAAAGCAGAGCTGGTGAGCAAAATCATAAAGTATACTAATTAATTTAATTTATATTTAATTGTATTAAAATAAATTACTAAAAATAAACACAATATTATCATAATATAATCATAGAAAATATATATGTTTATTATGATTCAGCTATTAAATTATTTCATTAACAAATAAAAATAAGATAGGGATACCTGAGCTTAACGGCGTTGAACATACAGCAATGAGAGGTTCCAGTGCCGACACGACAGAGACTGGGGGAAAACTACCCCGCCCCCGGGAACTACCTGGTCACCTGGTGCAACACCGGTACTCCGCCCTGGGAAGAGAAATTTCCGTGGATTAACGCTCATAGGGTTACACCCAAAAAATGGTACAAAATATGTGCCACAAAACCGCCGGTCAACGAACCGTAGCACTCCACCACTACTTTTCGTTTTCCTTTAGTTTCATATTAAAGATTTCAGCATATCTTTACCTGTCCAGAAGATTTAAGCATATCTTCTGAATCCTCATAAAGATGAAGCATATCTTTATTAAAGATGAAGTCTTTCAAGTATCCCTTTACACCTGAAACACTAGTAAGATTCCGGCATCTTTTTATCCCATAATCTTAAATCTTAATCTCTAATCCGGCTTCTCCCAGAAGCCCTCATAGATCGCCGTCTTGAAGGCCGTGATACCCTATTGTATCAATCAATTGTTTGGCAAATTATCGCGAATTGCAAATCAGTTAATATAACCACCCGAAGGTACAACCGCCGAGTTTTATATGCAATGTCAAACCAATTGTACCTGCCCCAGACCTCTTTGTAAAAAGGTCGCCGGGAGGGAAAGACTAAACAAACAAACAGCATTGTTTCAATGGCTTATTAAAGATTTCAGCATATCTTTTACCTGTCCAAAAGAAGTAAGCATAACTTCTGAATCCTCGTAAAGATGAAGCATATCTTTATTAAAGATGAAGTCTTTCAAGTATCCCTTTACACTTGAAATACTAGTAAGATTCAGGCATCTTTTTATCCCATAAAAAGTCTAAGCCTATCTTAATCTCTAATCCGGCTTCTCCCAGAAGCCCTCATAGATCGCCGTCTTGGAGGCCGTGATACCCTATTGTATCAATCAATTGTTTGGCAAATTATCGCGAATCGCAAATCCGTTAATATAACCACCCGAAGGTACAACCGCCGGGTTTTATATGCAATGTCAAACCAATTATACCTGCCCCAGACCTCTTTGTAAACAGGTCGCCGGGAGGGAAAGACCAAACAAACAGACAGCATTGTTTCAATGGCTTTGAACAGCAGAGAAAACCATGTCCAACAGGTGTCAGCATGATCCCCTAGATAACTGTGTAGAGCCCCCCTCGACGGGAATAACCCAGGAAGCCTGATCCCAGGCTCGACCATAGAAAACGCAGTTTCTGATGAGCCCTCAAGCGACCAAACTCATCGGGGTAACTTACCTATTTTAGCCATCCTGACTAAAACTCGGTAAACAAAAACGGTGTTCTCGGAGCAACGAGAAAAACGCCGGAAAGGTAACCCACACTAAACGAGACATTACCGGAGGGCGTAATGCATAAAGCAATGAATAACACAGGAAGCCTGATCCCAGGCTCGACCACAGAAAACGCAGTTTCAGATGAGCCCTCAAGCGACCAAACTCGTCGGGGTAACTTACCTATTTTAGCCATCCTGACTAAAACTCGGTAAACAAAAACGGTGTTCTCGGAGCAACGAGAAAAACGCCGGAAAGGTAACCCACACCAAACGAGACATTTTAACACATTTTATACAAAGGGTGTGTGCAAAAATAGGGATACCTGAACAGGAGGGCGTAATGCATACAGAAAAAACCGGGGCAAAGGTAGCCATGACAGAGACTGGTGGGAAACTTACTCCAGGTTCTGCATAGACCTGCCGGGACCCAGCTCTGGAAAAAAAGAAAATTTCCAGGAATTAATGCTCATAAGGTTAACCCAATCATGTTCGCACACAAGTGTTAAATAACCCGCCGGGTAACGAGACGTAATACTCAACGACTACAGCTCGCTACGCGGTGGGGTTTCCTAAGTAAAAGATTTCAGAATATCTTAATTTGTCCAAAAGATTTATGAATACCCTCTGACATAATATATAAAGACCAGCATGGCGTTTATAACTGATTAAGTCTTTCCGGTGGTGTTTGTTTCAAGATTCAATTTTGGAAACAAAAAACTAAAAAAGACGCCGGCCCCCGAATTATCTCATAGATCAAAAACTGGGAAGCCTGACAAATATACGAGATCTAACTTCTCCCGAAGTATCTTTTTAGATCGCCGTATGTTGAAGGCGGCGATACAAAACGTATCCCTCAATTGTTTGGTTAACTAACTGAATTGTAAATTCGTTATTCCCATCCTTTCAAGGAGCACCCGCCGGGTGTGAATATTAGTTTAAAAAACGTTAACCCCAATTGTGCCCTAAAGCGCCGTATGTTGAAGGAGGCGATACACAATGCATCCCTCAATTGTCTGGTCAACTAAACTGACTTTTTCAAATTCGGTCATCCTACCCTTCCAGGTTGCACCCGCCGGGTGATATAAAGTTTAAAAGTTAACCCCAATTGTTCCTATCCCCACTTCTTTGTAAAAGATCGCCGGGGAGGAAATACAACAACAGCATAGTTTTAAATTGGCTTTGCAAAACCGAAAAAACTACAAACAACACGTGTCCGTATGAACACTGTTAGATGGGTACAGCCAATCCGCCGGGAATCATAAGGAGCCTGAAACAGGCACCCCAGAGACGCAGTCCTGGGGAGCCACAGACACCCACTCGCCGGGGAAACAAGCCTGTTTGAAACCACGCATGGCCAAAACTCGGCAACCAGCCGGGGTTATCAAGGTGAAACCGAGAAAAACCCGCCGGAAAAAACCCACCCCGTCCAGATACCATCTGAACGCAACACCGGACCGAGGCGTAGCCAAAACACAACTAACGCCGGGCCCAACATAGTCCGTGGAATTAGCCAATACACAACTAACCCAGGACACATAAATAGTCCGTGGAATTAGCCAATACACAACTAAACCAGGACACACATGACACAGTAGTACATATTTAGAAAATAAATCAATAACACTTGTATATGTGGTAAAGCTACAAGAGGCTGGCTAGGCCTAGGCAGACGGATAACAGTAACATGTCGGAATATAAACAAAAATCACTGAATTATATAACAACAGGAACCACCGCCAACACACCACTGTAGCAAATACTTCCGGCAAAGGGAAGAACTGACTCGGGACCCAGAAAAAACTTCACTAAGTGAAGAAAAATACGCTGGGAACGTCAGCAAAAATACGCTACCTCATCAGAAAGATAAAAGGAAGCAATAACGCGTAATGAAAGTCGCCTGCACCACAAAGCTAGCTAACTGTGAAAAAGTTCACCTGTCCACAACAGGACAACGAGGGTACATCCGAAATAGATGCCCCAAACACACGACCCAAAATACACTGCACTGCGGGCAACCAGCCCAGGACACTCCTGCTACGCATATCCTAACCTTACTCGATACATCCCGGAGTAAACAAATGAGAAAAAACTCACTACGGACGCAGCAAATGCTGAACCAGCGGAGCGTGGAGAGACAAATCCGGGCCGGCTGATCGCAGAGCAGAGAAGGAAGAATGACGCCTGAATCAGCGTCTGGTCAAAGATCCACACAAGTACATCCACGATATGATGGAAAGCTTATTGGATAGTTATTCTTATTTTCTTTTTCTTTTTATTTTTTACGAAGTTTTTTCGGAGTGAGAACCCAATTCATAATGACTGAAGCCATGAGTGAGGTCGCGTGTGCTCATGATGAAGGCTCCTCAGATTTTAAATGCTCTGCGCGGTAGATTCAAACTACGGCGGATTAGTGTTTGAAGAGGATGCCTTATATAATAGGCATGTTCGTCAATGATGGAGGGGCCACTAATAAATATAATATTATGCTAACTGGTCTGTAGTTGCCAACTTCTAGTTTATTTCCTTTCTTGAATAGAGGGGTTACAATAGCTTCCTTCAGTTCAGCAGGTACAGTGTTGGTGTTAATTGACAAGTTGATGATGTGGGTTAGGGGGCCTGCTATACCAATGGCTCCATCTCGTAGAAATTTGGCAGGAATTTTGTCTGGTCCTGTGTTTTTATGTACATTTAGGTTAGACAGCTCGTCAAAAGTGTATTTTGGTGTAACATTTTGCAATCCAAATGTGTTCGGGTGTATGTCTTTATCTCTGTAGAAATTTCGAAAGTTGGCCGTTGTTGTCGTGTATTTATTGAGAGGTTGAGGTAGGTTCTGTGCAAGTGTGTTTGCTATGGAAGTGAAGAAGGAGTTGAAGTAGGTTGAAATTTGTCGTTTATCGTGGCAAACCTGATCATTGATGGTGAGAGCAATATTAGTGTTTGACGAATCCCTTGTCTTGTTGCTGTAGCCTGTTGTTTGTAGGTGCCTCCATAGTTTCTTTGGGTTATTCTGATATTCCTCTGCCTTTTATTGTGAAAATAATTAGTTTTCGCTGAGTTTATTTTCGTACTTAGTTTATTCCTGGCCCTGTTGAACTCATGTTTCAGACCTTGATGCTGTCTATGTTTCGCTAGCTTTTTTAACAGATTGTCTCTGTGTTCCAGAGGGTGTAGTATGACATTGTTGATCCATGGGTCTGACCTTGCTTTAATTCGTATGTCTTTCAGAGGAGCTATTTCGTCTAGGATGTTTGTGATGATGGTTCTGAAGCCAACCCCTGCGTCATTAACGTTTGTACTTCCAAACACTGGAGACCAGTCTGTATTCCATAAAATGTCCAGAAATGTTTCTTTATTGTAGTTTCTGAGTGACCTTGTTTTGATAACCTTGTGATTCTCTAGGGTAATTTTTGTGGTTTTCCGTGTTGTGCATTGTCAGTATATGCCTTTTTTTTTTTTTAAAAGACCTCCATCTACGTATTGTGAAAAACCTGTTATCCTCCGGCAAATTGTGGGGTTGAGTGAGTGAAGGGGGGTACAGTGAATGAAGGAGGATGCATGTTTTTCATAATACGTGTTGCTAGCCACAAACGCGCGAGCAACTGTGGCTTTCAACCATCCGACACATCCCCTTTTTTTTATGTGCATCACACATGTTACATACAAATAAAGTTTATGTTTTGTTTTACCCTACTGTGGAAAGACTACGGATACACCACTCCTGCCCGGGCCTCGCACAGTGGCATGACCCTGTCCTGTCGAACTGAGCTCATGACGCTGGTGGCATTGCCCCGGAGGATAGCCATCCCTAGTCTTTGCTTGAGCCAGAGGGTTTCCCGGGGTTCTCCTGAAACTTCTCTGATTTTACGGCCTATTTCATTCACCATCTTAAGGGTGGTAGGGCCGAAGACTCCTGAAGTTTAGAATGCCAGGGGCTCGAACTGATGATTTCTGGCGATGGCTTGATATTTTTCTCGCTTTTTATTTTCTGCTATCCGGGCGGCTTCACCTGCTTCGTCGGCGTTTCTGGCAATGTTGGTTGTGGAGAAAGTGTCAACACATGTGACATCCTACACGAGGCACCGGCCATTCTTGTAAGGGAAAGTGGACATCCCATCTGGCCGTTTGCCATCTTCTCTGTGAAGTCCATGTGGTTCGAGGATTGATGCATGGTTAGCACTCTGCAGGGCCCGTTTTATGACATCATTTAGTGCAGAGTGTCTTGGCAGGCGGCCTGCGTTGTAATTACATGACAAGGCATGGTGACCTTGAGCATCCATCCACCCACCACACTTCACTCAGGCTTGGCTGAGGTAGGTGCGGGTTGCGTGTACAGCAGCTTCACACACCCCTGGAGTTCCGAAACCTAGTTGAACTGGTCTTAAGTGTTGACCTAGGCCATTCGAGAGTGGTTTCAAACCCACCTTTGTGGCAAGGCGGCGGAAGGTGTTCCCTACTGCTATTGGGCGCACACCGCCATCTTTTTTTGCCAGTGCACAGAGTGATGCCCCAAAAAATAGGGGTGTGGCACAGTCGGGTACTTCCCCTCTTAAAACCATGTTGATGAATTTGGTGAGGGTTTCCAAGAGTGCCTCCCCAGCAGCTCCTGATCCCTGACCCAAGAGGCCTTTGAGGTGGGCGGGTCGGATACCATCTGGGCCCGCGGCTGAGCCTGCTGGGAATGAAGTCACTGCGGCAACCACCTGCTCCTTCGTGCCTATATTCTCGTACAAGCCTATTATTTCGTTGTTTGTAACACAGGTTAAAATCCCCTAGTATGATGGATTCATTCCGAGGGTCTAGCGATGACAAAGTCCGTTCACATTTGGTCAAGAATTGTGTGTCGTCTGGTGGCCTATAGCATACCCCAATTATGATGGGTCTTGTCCTCGGCAGGTGTAGGTCGATCCACAGAGCTTCGTGATTTTCTACATGGAGGTCGGTCCTAGTTGTGTGTGTGAGGTTGTTTTTTACATACAGACATACTCCTCCCCCATGCCTATTGCGATCATTCCTAATCATATTGAAACCTTGAATGTTTATTTCACCATCGTTTATACTTGAATCCAGCCAGGTTTCTGTGATTGCAATTATTGAAGCTTTGGCCTTATTAGCTAACAGGTTTATTTCTGACAATTTATGGTACATTGATCTGGCGTTAATGTGGATAAGATGGAGCCTTTTGTTGGTGAACACTCTGTATTCATCTTTGATTTTGAATGTGTCCTGGATGGGTTCTGAGTTGTTAATATTAATTGGTTCATTTAATATTAATATTCGGTAAGGAATGCAAGGCACACATGTTGCATAGGAATTCCCGTTCTTCACTGTTGATCTCCTTAGAGATGCACTTCATGTGAGCTACAGTTTTACACTTAACACAGTTTAGGATCCTTTGTTTTCTTGTTATGAGTGATTCACATATTTCACAAATGATTTTAGGGCCTTTAACATATTCCTCTGGCTTAATAGCTACTTCCCTACATTTATCGCATTCCACTTCTTTTCTGCTAGTAACGTAAGTACATCGATCGTGTACTGTTTCATTACAACTACTACATCGTGAAGTTGTACTCCTTTTGTTGAATCCAATATCGCACACTATACATATTTTCCTGTTACTGTTCATCGTACGTCTGGCGGTGTGGTGATCAGCTGAGCGCCGTGAGCGGCTGCTGGGGTGTGAGCGCGTGAGATGGGGACAGGTTGTGGTGCCCCCTTGCCCCCCTCCCACCCCTACCTGTTTTGTTGTTTGATGTCCTTGTTCTTGGCCGTTGTTGCTGCTTTATTGTTGATGTTGTTGCGACTGATCCCTTCTTTTTTAGCTGTTCTGGTCGCATGTTGAGCTACCTGGGTTGCCGATAGTGTTGGGTTGGGTTGTAGTAGGTTTGGTTGATTTGTTGTGCAGCGGCGTCGTGTTGTGGGGGGTGGGGGGTTTCTCTTGTCTTTCTTGTTCGTTGATGTTACTTCATTGTCGATGTGTTTGCTAGAGCTTCCTGTTGTTTTGGGTGTTCTGGTTGTATGTTGTGTTACTTGGGTCACCGCTAGCTGCGGTAGTGATGATACAGTTGAGGGTAATGTTGAGTAGGTAGAGTGTTGGCACTGTGCTGGCGGTTGCCCTGCGGTCTTGATTGGAAGTTGAAGCGTAACGGGAGACTGGGGTGCCTGCTTGCCCAGTTTGTTATAACGAATTTTACTGCTAGGGACTGTTGAAATGTCGGTGTCTGCCTTACTTGATTTGTGGTGAGGTTTCTTCAACGTTGAGCTGGGGCCTGGGTTGGTCTCTATGTCTCCACAGCTAATTAGAGTGTAGCACAATAGGTGATGTAGCGAGGTTGTGCCAGACTGTTTGCTAAGACGCTGCGGCTTACCGAGATATGTAGATGCCCAGGCAGGAATGGTGACAAAGATTTCACTTGTGTGTGATTTCTGTGTGACGAGGTCCCTCAATACTTGCTTAGTGTTGACCTGGTACACTACCGGTCCCCTCTGCACCTGTATATCGGCACATCCCTCTGGATGTTGAGAAGGATGATACACAGGGACAGCGCGACGCTCACGCCCTTCAACCCTCGCGCCATCGCGACCAGTGATTTACATTATAAGAAGCATGACCTAGTTACCCCCAAAATGGGGCATGGGCCTGAGCATATAGATAGATAGATAGATAGATAGATGACCTAGCTATACGACGAATAATAAGTACGAAGCACCACAGTACCAGTTACTCCCATTAATTTTAGGTCACTTCACTTGATCCTAAAGTTAAGAAAGTGGAGGATCTGATGGGAAGGGATGGAGAGGTGCTTAATTTTTAATTAAATTAAGAGGGTATTATACTGGGCCAATTCTCGTCACTCTTCAGCAAAAAGTGGAGCTACCGTCAATCTCCAGCACAAAAATCTCACCCTTTCCCGAAGAAAAAAGGTTCACCACCAACTCAATTCGTATAGCAGAATATATTTTTGGTGAGTCGTCTGACTGGGGTGGTCGTAGTTCTCGGATCGAAGTATTTTGTCACGCTTTAAATGCACCAACACAGGCAACACGGTGCACCAAGCACACAGAATACGGCGGCGGTGGCTGTGTTCCGACGAGGTACACACTCTCCCTCTAGCTGTCACGTTTCGTATAATGCGTCGTATAGCTAGGTCATGCTTTGTTTAATCATGCGTCGTCTACTGTCGTAGGTCATGCTTCGTATAATGTGTCGCACCCCCAGTCAGACGCCTCACCAAAAATAATCCCACAAAAATATCTCTGCGTGGGAGCAGCCCGGCCAGGTAGGCTCTCCTAAAAATTGTGCCCCTAAATGTTGTCTCTCCTAAATTTTTGTGGGTGAGTCGCCGCAGGAGCCCGGCCAGTTAGTCTCTCTCTCTCTACTGTAGGTGGAGCAGCCCGGCCAGGTAGTCGCCTCTCTGGGCGGAGCAGCCCGACCAGGTAGTCTATATCTGGGTATCTTTGACAACGGCCGACTAAGCACCTCTCCATTCCTTCCCATCAGATCCTCCACTTTCTTAACTTTAGGATCAAGTGAAATGACCTAAAAATAATGGGAATAACTGGTACTGTGGTGCTTCGTACTTCGCATAATGTAAATCGGAAAATAAAATGGAATTGTTCATGTTTTTATTTTATTTGTCCTAGTTGTTACAATTTCTTCTCTCCTAAATTTTTGTGGGTGCAAGATCGTTTCATAACCCAATCGAGGAGCCGAATACGGTGTCGTGTGTGCCTGTGTTGGCACAGGTGCACCAACACAGGCAAGACGGTGCAGCAAGCACATAGAATACGGCGGCGGTGGTTGTGCTCCGACGAGGTACACACTCTCCATCTCGCTGTCACGTTTCGTATAATGCGTCGTATAGCTAGGTCATGCTTCGTTTAATGCGTCGTCTACTGTCCTAGGTCATGCTTCGTATAATGTGTCGCACCCCCAGTCAGACGCCTCACCAAAAATAATCCCACAACAATCTCTCTGGATGGGTGCAGCCCGACCAGGTAGTCTCTCCTAAATTTTGTCTCTCCTAAATTTTTGTGGGTGTGTCGCCGCAGGAGCCCGGCCAGTTAGTCTCTCTCTACTGTAGGTGGAGCAGCCCGGCCACGTAGTCGCCTCTCTGAGCGGAGCAGCCCGACCACGTAGTCTCTCTCTGAGTATCTTTGACAACGGCCGACTAAGCACCTCTCAATCCCTTTCCATCAGATCCTCCACTTTCTTAACTTTAGGATCAAGTGAAGTGACCTGAAATTAATGGGAGTAACTGGTACTGTGGTGCTTCGTCTTATAATTCGTCGTATAGCTAGGTCATGCTTCGTATATAATGTAAATCGGAAAATAAAATGGAATTGTTCATGTGTTTCTTTTATTTATCCTTCCTAGTTTTTACAATTTCTTCTCTCGGTGAAAGATGTCGTGGACAAATAAACAATTTCTTTAAATTTTCCACACACACAAATTTAGACCCTCCCGAAGAAAAAAGGTTCACCGCCAACTCAAGTCGTATAGCAGAATTTATTTTTGGTGAGTCGTCTCGTAAGGGCAGTGACCAATATGGCGAGCAAAGAGATGAAAGCCAGAATAGACGAGAGATTCAACGATACCGTGTTAAAGGTTAAGGTGGAAATGTTACGATTTCAGATCAAGGGAATAAAATGTGCCTCCCTGGCGGATGCGATTGTTGGGTACTGCGTCGGTGATAAGTTGCATAACCTCCCGCAGGAACATTTGACTCTATTGAAGACAATGTTGGCCATTGAATTAACGGCTAATATGTTTGGTCGGTATGCCAAGATACAAGACTTAAAGTCGGCTGAATTATTTAGAAAATCGAACGATACCTTAGAAATTATTCAGAGAGAGCAAGTCATGTGTAACCCCATGTTCTCAGATTTGGAATTCACTCCTCTGGAATATAAGAGCTACAAAGAGAGGAGTAGTTCCGAACGACCGGGCGACGGCGGAGGAGGAGGAGGAAACATGGTTACACATCCGTCACCTTCCTCGACTCACAGAGTCGAGGAGGGCGATAGCGGCGACGCTACAGGTAATGCCGCCGACTTGATGAGGGGTACTTTAGTGGCCATACCCAAGGGCAACGCAACATCATATTTCAGAGGGGGGTACCGTTCCCAAACCTACACACTCTCTCTCTCGCTGTCACGATTCGTATAATGTGTCGTATAGCTAGGTCATGCTTCGTTTAATCATGCGTCGTCTACTGTCCTAGGTCATGCTTCGTATAATGTGTCGCACCCTCAGTCAGACGCCTCACCATAAATAATCCCACAAAAATATCTCTGGGTGGGAGCAGCCCGACCAGGTACTCTCTCCTAAATTTTTGTGGGTGAGTCGCCGCAGGAGCCCGGCCAGTTAGTCTCTCTCTACTGTCGGTGGAACAGCCCGGCCAGGTAGTCGCCTCTCTGGGCAGAGCTGCCCGGCCAGGTAGTCTCTCTCTGGGTATCTTTGACAACGGCCGACTAAGCACATCTCCATCCCCTCCCATCAGATCCTCCACTTTCTTAACTTTAGGATCAAGTGAAGTGACCTAAAATTAATGGGAATAACTGGTACTGTGGTGCTTCGTACTTATAATTCGTCGTATAACTAGGTCATGCTTCGTATAATGCAAATCGGAAAATAAAATGGAATTGTTCATGTTTTTCTTTTATTTGTCCTTCCTAGTTTTTACAATTTCTTCTCTCGGTGAAAGATGTTTTGGACAAATAATTGATAATTCGATTTTTTTAAATTTTTCACACACACAAATTTAGACCCTCCCGAAGAAAAAAGGTTCAGCGCCAACTCAAGTCGTATAGCAGAATTTATTTTTTGGTGAGTCGTCTGACTGGGGTGGTCGTAGCTCTCGAATCGAAGTATTTCCGATCGATCCCAATTCCACCAACTCACGTTGGACAGCAGAAGATTGCCTAAAGATTTGTGTGTGAAAATCACGAGAGGGACCCGCACAGCGGCGACGCCGCAGCAGTCCGACCAGGTAGTCTCTCTCTAGGTGGAGCAGCCCAGCCAGGTAGTCGCTAGGCCATGCTTCGTTTAATGCGTCGTCTACTGTCCTAGGTCATGCTTCGTATAATGTGTCGCACCCGCAGTCAGACGCCTCACCAAAAATAATCCCACAAAAATTTCTCTGGGTGGGAGCAGCCCGACCAGGTAGTCTCTCCTAAATTTTGTCTCTCCTAAATGTTTGTGGGTGTGTTGCCACAGGAGCCCGGCCAGTTAGTCTCTCTCTACTGTTGGCGGAGCAGCCCGGCCAGGTAGTCGCCTCTCTGGGCAGAGCAGCCCGACCAGGTAGTCTCTCTCTGGGTATCTTTGACAATGGCCGACTAAGCACCTCTCAATCCCTTCCCATCAGATCCTCCACTTTCTTAACTTTAGGATCAAGTGAAGTGACCTAAAATTAATGGGAGTAACTGGTACTGTGGTGCTTCGTACTTATAATTCGTCGTATAGCTAGGTCATGCTTCGTTTAATATAAATCGGAAAATAAAATGGAATTGTTCATGTTTGTCCTTCCTAGTTTTTAAACTTTCTTCTCTCGGTGAAAGATGTCGTGGACAAATCTCCGAGCCCTTCATCCTACAGAAACTCGTTGCCTCCCAGAAGGCGAATCCAAACTGCACACTCGACGTTGGGACAGAAGGGCAGGTAAGAGCAGGTGGCAACCTTCTGGCAAACGAGGTATCGTTTCAGAAACACACCCAACCACACCTACTACCAGACCTTGCAAAAGACACCTTCCTTCACGGTCCCCTGATCCCAACACCGTCGATTACCCTTCATGTCCCGTAACCCCTGCTACCACTACGGCTACTTCCACCGCTACCGCTACTTCAAAAAGGAGAAGGTATAGAGGTACAGCAGATAAAAAAGGATCCTTCCAAAGGCCAAAGCCGTTTCATTGATTTTTGGAGGATCACCACGACTATGCAACCCTCTCGAGACATTTTCCTAGCTCGGTACAGTCGCGTGGTCCCATTGTCTCCTCCTCCGCCCTCAAGGGAATGGAGAATATAATGATGCTAGCCAGAGTAGCTTCTCTTCGTTCTCTGCCTATTGTGCGCCAAAATCCAACACCGAGAGTATTTTCAACCAGGTCGGAAGGGCAGTGACCAAAATGGCGAGCAAAGAGATGAAAGCCAGAATAGACAAGAGAGTCAACGATACCGTGTTCAAAGTTAAGGTGGAAATGTTACGATTTCAGATCAAGGGAATGAAATGTGCCTCCCTGGCGGTTGCGATTGTTGGGTACGGCGTCGGTGATAAGTTGCACAACCCCCCGCAGGAACATTTGACTCTATTGAAGACAATGTTGTCTATTGAATTAACGGCTAATATGTTTGGTCGGTATGCCAAGATACAAGACTTAAAGTCGGCTGAATTATTTAGAAAATCGAACGATACCTTAGAAATTATTCAGAGAGAGCAAGTCATGTGTAACCCCATGTTCGCAGATTTGGACTTCACTCCTATGGAATATAAGAGCTACAAAGAGAGGAGTAGTTCCGAACGACCGGGCGACGGCGGAGGAGGAGGAGGAAACATGGTTACACATCCGTCACCTTCCTCGACTCACAGAGTCGAGGAGGGTGATAGCGGCGACGCTACAGGTAATGCCGCCGACTTGATGAGGGGTACTTTAGTGGCCATACCAAAGGGCAACGCAACATCACATTTCAGAGGGGGTTACCGTTCCCAAACCTACACACTCTCCCTCTCGCTGTCACGTTTCGTATAATGTGTCGTATAGCTAAGTCATGCTTCGTTTAATCATGCGTCGTCTACAGTCCTAGGTCATGCTTCGTATAATGTGTCGCACCCCCAGTCAGACGCCTCACCAAAAATAATCCCACAAAAATATCTCTGGGTGGGAGCAGCCCGACCAGGTAGTATCTCCTAAATTTTTGTGGGTGTGTCGCCGAAGGAGCCCGGCCAGTTAGTCTCTCTCTACTGTAGGTAGAGCAGCCCGGCCAGGTAGTCGCCTCTCTGAGTGGAGCAACCCGGCCAGGTAGTCTCTCTCTGGGTATCTATGACAACAGCGGACTAAGTACCTCTCCATCCCCTCCCATCAGATCCTCCACTTTCTTAACTTTAGGATTAAGTGAAGTGACCTAAAAGTAATGGGAGTAACTGGTACTGTGGTGCTTCTTACTTATAATTCGTCGTATAGCTAGGTCATGCTTCGTATAATGTAAATCGGAAAATAAAAAGGAATTTTTCATATTTTTCTTTTATTTGTCGTTCCTAGTTTTACAATTTCTTCTCTCCTAAATTTTTGTGGGTGAAAGATCGTTTCATAGCCCAATCGAGGGGCCGAATACGGTCTCGTGTGTGCCTGTGTTGGCACAGGTGCACCAACACAGGCAACACGGTGCAGCAAGCACACAGAATACGGCTGTGCTCCGACGAGGTACACACTCTCCCTCTAGCTGTCACGTTTCGTATAATGTGTCGTATAACTAGGTCATGCTTCGTTTTATCATGCGTCGTCTACTGTCCTAGGTCATGCTTCATATAATGTGTCGCACTCCCAGTCAGACGCCTCACCAAAAATAATCCCACGAAAATCTCTCTGGGTGGGAGCAGCCCGACCAGGTAGTCTCTCCTAAATTTTGTCTCTCCTAAATTTTTGTGGGTGAGTCGCCGCAGGAGCCAGGCCAGTTAGTCTCTCTCTACTGTCGGTGGAGCAGCCCGGCCAGGTAGTCGCCTCTCTGGGCAGAGCAGCCCGACCAGGTAGTCTCTCTCTGGGTATCTTTGACAATGGCCGACTATGCACCTCTCAATCCCTTCCCATCAGATCCTCCACTTTCTTAACTTTAGGATCAAGTGAAGTGACCTAAAATTAATGGGAGTAACTGGTACTGTGGTGCTTCGTACTTATAATTCGTCGTATAGCTAGGTCATGCTTCGTTTAATAAAAATCGGAAAATAAAATGGAATTGTTCATGTTTGTCCTTCCTAGTTTTTACACTTTCTTCTCTCGGAGAAAGATGTCGTGGACAAATCTCCGAGCCATTCATCCTTCAGAAACTCGTTGCCTCCCATAGGCGAATCCAAACTGCACACTCGACGTTGGGACAGAAGGGCAGGTAAGAGCAGGTGGCAACCTTCTGGCAAACGAGGTATCGTTTCAGAGACGCACCCAACCACACCTACTACCAGACCTTGCAAAAGACACCTTCCTTCACGGTCCCCTGATCCCAACACCGTTGATTACCCTTCATGTCCCGTAACCCCTGCTACCACTACGGCTACTTCCACCGCTACCGCTACTTCAAAAAGGAGAAGGTATAGAGGTACCGAAGATAAAAAAGAATCCTCTCAGACGCCAAAGCCGTTTCATTGATTTTTGGAGGATCACCACGACTATGCACCCCTCTCGAGACATTTTCCTAGCTCGGTACAGTCGCGTGGTCCCATTGTCTCCTCCTCCGCCCTCAAGGGAACGGAGAGTGCCAATGCTGCTAGCCAGAGTAGGTTCTCTTCGTGCTCTGCCTCTTGTGCGCCAAAATGCAACACCAAGAGTATTTTCAACCAGGTCGGAAGGGCAGTGACCAATATGGCGAGCAAAGAGATGAAAGCCAGAATAGACGAGAGAGTCAACGATACCGTGTTAAAAGTTAAGGTGGAAATGTTACGATTTCAGATCAAGGGAATGAAATGTGCCTCCCTGGCGGATGCGATTGTTGGGTACGGCGTCGGTGAAAAGTTGCACAACACCCCACAGGAACATTTGACTCTATTGAAGACAATGTTGGCCATTGCATTAACGGCTAATATGTTTGGTCGGTATGCCAAGATACAAGACTTAAAGTCGGCTGAATTATTTAGAAAATCGAACGATACCTTAGAAATTATTCAGAGAGAGCAAGTCATGTGTAACCCCATGTTCTCCAGCCCGACCAGGTAGTCTCTCCTAAATTTTGTCTCTACTAATTTTTTGTGGGTGAGTCGGCGCCAGTTAGTCTCTCTCTACTGTCGGTGGAGCAGCTCGGCCATGTAGTCGCCTCTCTGGGCGGAGCAGCCCGACCAGGTAGTCTCTCTCTGGGTATCTTTGACAACGGCCGACTAAGCACCTCTCCATCCCCTCCCATCAGATCCTCCACTTTCTTAACTTTAGGATCAAGTGAAGTGACCTAAAATTAATGGGAGTAACTTGTACTGCCTCTCGCTGTCACGTTTCGTATAATGTGTCGTATAGGTAGGTCATGCTTCGTTTAGTCATGCGTCGTCTACTGTCCTAGGTCATGCTTCGTATAATGTGTCGCACCCCTAGTCAGACGCCTCACCTAAAATAATCCCACAAAAATCTCTCTGGGTGGGAGCAGCCCGACCAGGTAGGCTCTCCTAAATTTTGTCTCTCCTAAATTTTTGGGGGTGAGTCGCCGCAGGAGCCTGGGCAGTTAGTCTCTCTCTACTGTCGGTGGAGCAGCCCGGCCAGGTAGTCGCCTCTCTGGGCGGAGCAGCCCGACCAGGTAGTCTCTCTCTGGGTATCTTTGACAACGGCCGACTAAGCACCTCTCCATCCCCTCCCATCAGATCCTCCACTTTCTTAACTTTAGGATCAAGTGAAGTGACCTAAAATTAATGGGAGTAACTGGTACTGCCTCTCGCTGTCACGTTTTGTATAATGTATCGTATAGGTAGGTCACGCTTCGTTTAATCATGCGTCATCTACTGTCCTAGGTCATGCTTCGTATAATGTGTCGCACCCCCAGTCAGACGCCTCAACAAAAATAATCCCACAAAAATCTCTCTGGGTGGGAGGAGCCCGACCAGGTAGTCTCTCCTAAATTTTGTCTCTCCTAAATTTGTGTGGGTGTGTCGCCGCTGGAGCCCGGCCAGTTAGTCTCTCTCTACTGTCGGTGGAGCAGCCCGGCCAGGTAGTCGCCTCTCTGGGCGGAGCAGCCCAACCAGGTAGTCTCTCTCTGGGTATCTTTGACAACGGCTGACTAAGCACCTCTCCATCCCTTCCCATCAGATCCTCCACTTTCTTAACTTTAGGATCAAGTGAAGTGACCTAAAATTAATGGGAGTAACTAGTACTGTGGTGCTTCGTACTTATAATTCGTCGTATAGCTAGGTCATGCTTCGTATATAATGTAAATCGGAAAATAAAATGGAATTGTTCATGTTTTTCTTTTATTAATCCTTCCTAGTTTTTACAATTTCTTCTCTCGGTGAAAGATGTCGTGGAAAAATAATTGACAATTCGATTTTTTTAAATTGTTCACACTCACAAATTTAGACCCTCCCGAAGAAAAAAGGTTCACCGCCAACTCAAGTCGTATAGCAGAATTTATTTTGGGTGAGTCGTCTCGGAAGGGCAGTGACCAATATGGCGAGCAAAGAGATGAAAGCCAGAATAGACGAGAGAGTCAACGATACCGTGTTAAAGGTTAAGGTGGAAATGTTACAATTTCAGATCAAGGGAATGAAATGTGCCTCCCTGGTGGATGCGATTGTTGGGTACTGCGTCGGTGATAAGTTGCACAACCCCCCGCAGGAACATTTGACTCTATTGAAGAAAATGTTGGCCATTGAATTAACGGCTAATATGTTTGGTCGGTATGCCAAGATACAAGACTTAAAGTCGGCTGAATTATTTAGAAAATCGAACGATACCTTAGAAATTATTCAGAGAGAGCAAGTCATGTGTATCCCCATGTTCTCCAGCCCGACCAGGTAGTCTCTCCTAAATTTTGTCTCTACTAATTTTTTGTGGGTGAGTCGCCGCTAGAGCCCGGCCAGTTAGTCTCTCTCTACTGTCGGTGGAGCAGCTCGGCCAGGTAGTCGCCTCTCTGGGCAGAACTGCCCGGCCAGGTAGTCTCTCTCTGGGTATCTTTGACAACGGCCGACTAAGCACCTCTCCATCCCCTCCCATCAGATCCTCCACTTTCTTAACTTTAGGATCAAGTGAAGTGACCTAAAATTAATGGGAGTAACTGGTACTGTGGTGCTTCGTACTTATAATTTGTCGTATAACTAGGTCATGCTTCGTATAATGTATATCGGAAAATAAAATGGAATTGTTCATGTTTTTCTTTTATTTGTCCTTCCTAGTTTTTAAAATTTCTTCTCTCCTAAATTTTTGTAGGTGAAAGATCGTTTCATAACCCAATCGAGGGGCCGAATACGGTCTCGTGTGTGCCTGTGTTTACGGTCGCCGGCATTCTGGGCACAGCCGTCGTGGGTCTTATGCATGCCTCGAAGGGGGCCCACCATAATTGGATCAACCTGAAAGGGGATCTGGTGACCTACAAGATTCCCAAGTTCTCCTGTAAGGATCATTCCGTGGGTCACGCTCTGACCACGGAACATCCATTCCTGAATTAGATCAGGAAGGCCATACAGCAAGACCGAGATTTGTTCACCGCCCGTGGAGCCACCGTCCCGGACGGTCAAGGAGTAGAGTCGACCTACGTGGGATATGCGCCCATATGCGGGACCAATGACGGAGGCGGGCGACTGCGGCACTTGGGCCACCTTCGATCCCCCGTCCGTCTTGCCCTTCCTCGCCTCCATGAGCGAGCTGGGCAAGGGGGTTTCTCTCACGTGTGATAAGGGACTCTCCGTCACTCAAGCGACTGCCTCCGTCATCCTGTCAGCGGGGGCAGATGTCGCCAAACGCATCATCGAAGTCACTGAAGATGCCATTAGAGACGAGACTCGAAGGTTGGCTACCATCTTGGTCAATTCTCCCATATTAATCTTGGGCCTTCCCGTTGTACTCGGTCTGCTCGCTAGTTGTCTTGACATTAAAAAGTGGAAATTCGGTTTGGCTGTTAGTCTGTGGGTTCTGGCGTTCCTGCTAGTATTGCGTTTTTTCATCGGGTCGGGTATTTTTACTCGGAACTGGTTTGGTGTCAGGGTGAGGAGGGCGCCCCACCAAGCGCCACAGGGCGACGCAAACCCCCCTAACGAATCAAAGAGGAGGAAAATGAGCACAGGGGATCAAATAAACGTATTCGACAAGAGAGTGAGAGATCTTAATGTACTGAGGCCCATTTTCGGCAAAGCTAATGTCCAGAACGCTCACGATTTCTTGGGCTCTTTCGGTCCCCAGGTCAACCCCCAGACATTCTATAAGAACCTATCCTTCGGTCCACCGGGGAGATACCGAGTAAAACCTGTGAATGGGAGCAGTCTCGCCGGAGAAGATAGATACCTCAGTCTTCACCACATTCCTCCTCCTCCCCACGAACTCTTCTTCCCGTTGCCGCCAGCCTCGCGGGAATCTGACCTGGGGTCCTCGGTCAACAGCTACACGTAGAATCCAACCGTGGCCACGGCCATCATTGACGTTGACCCCTTTCAGGACAAGTACTTCAATCTGAGGAGTGTCATGTCTGTCCAGAGCGAAGGAGCTTACAGTTTTCATGTCACGAATGAAGGACGAGGACGCTACAAGGATCTTGTCAGGTATCAGTCACAGGAGGTACCGTCTTGGGTGACCACACGCACGTGCTTGCTCGTGTCCATGGACACTGGTGAGGAAAATCTGCAGGAGAAGATCAAGCTCTCTTTCTTGAATTCTTCCATTGTGACCGACGTTCACTTGGTAATCAGGGGACGGTTCGGTCTCACCGTATCAATTGACGTGCTAAAATGTAAAGCATCTTCCGCAGAACTGCCTCGCTCAAGAGCAACCTACCAGATCGACGTAGTTAGAAAATCATCTGCGACATCCCGTTTTTCGGTCATTTATAACGTTGATCACTCCATTCACGAAGATTCGTATCTATCTAACAATATCAGGCATGACATTATCTGGAACCATTATATCCTCATTGTCGATAACGCCATGAAGGTGGACAACGACTCGGAGAAATATGGGCCTGCGAATTTGAAGGGTGTCACCGTAATATTAATGAGATATGCCTACGTGTTGGGATATTTGCGTGCCGCAGGGGTGCCCCGGTTTGTACTAGATGATAGCAGAATACACTTTTCTATTCTAGGACAGATGTTGGAGGACATTGGCCATAATGATCTGATTCCATACAGTAATGAGGACACTAATTCCCTTAGCCCAATTAAAGACTATATTACTGAAATGATTACCGGAAATGATGATAGACTGAAATTAGTGTTGAGTATGGGACATTCTGTAATGCCTATTCTCAGGAAAAAAATTATTGATCGCTAAAAACACAAATAAATGAAAATGCTTTTATTTCTCCCAATATCCCAGAACGTCATCTTGCAACTGATCTGTCCGTAACACTAAGGTCAGGGAACAGTGTGAATAGAGACTTCAATTATTGGCTCTCAGGGCGAAATTGGCAGAAATAGGACTAGCGTTACCAGAACTTTGCATTAGGAGTAGTTTGTTAATGCTTATTTCAAAAATGCACCTAGCAATTGGATTAATCTCCAGAGAAAGGAAATATGGCCACTGTATCATGGACAAGCCTCAAATTCTACTCCTAATGCATAGTTCTGATAATGCTAGCCCTATTTCTGCCAGTTTTGCCTTGTGGGTCAATGTTATATTACATCCTGCTACCTCAGACAGCTTCCTAGGCAAAATGTCCCCTAGTAACCCTTATGAGCCGATATTGTAGGAAAATCGTAATAACTCTACGGATATGGCCCATCGTGTTACACTATGTACCGGCGTTGGACTACATCCGTCCGATATGTGCTTCGGTTCGTGTCAACATCACTCTTTCTACTATTTGTACCATTCCCATTGTTATTGTCGCTGCTGCAATGGCCTCTGGCGTAGTGGCACTAACCCCAGTGGTCACTACTGTAATGACCTCTGGCGGATGATCGAAGCAGCTTAGTATGGGCACCGTGCACCGTCTAGAGCTCCGCTTCGCCTGTGTGCTCCGCCCTTCTGCCTTGTGGTTTTATTTTGTAAAAATAAAAACTGTTTAGAATTTATATTTTATTATATTCTTTTTGGGGGTTATATATTGGTTGTATGCTATGTAGTCACCTACTGTATCCTGCACTTTCTTAACTTTAGAATCAAGTGACCTAAAATTAATGGGAGTAACTGGTACTGTGGCACTTCGTATGTGTGTGTTTGTACAAATACAAATTGTTTAGAATTTATATGTTATTATAATCCTTTTTGGGGGTTATATATTGGTTGTTTGCTATGTAGTCACCTACAGTATATCCTCCACTTTCTTAACTTTAGGATCAAGTGAGCTAAAATTAATGGGAGTAATTGGTACTGTGGTGCTTCGTATAATTCGTCGTATAACTAGGTCATGCTTCGTATAATGTAAATCGGAAAATACAATTGAATTTTTCATGTTTTTATCCTTTTATTTGTCCTATTTTTTACAATTGTATCGACAAATTTAGTGTTTGTACAAAATTATAAAAACTGTTTATAATTTATATTTTATTATATCCTTTTTGGGGGTTATATAATGGTTGTATGCTATGTAGTCACCTATATCCTCCACTTTCTTATCTTTAGGATCAAGTGACCTAAAATTAATGGGAGTAACCGGTATTGTGGTGCTTCGTATGTGTTTGTGCAAATATAACTGATTAGAATTTATATTTTATTGTATCCTTTTTGGGGGTTATATATTGGCTGTTTGCTATGTAGTCACCTATATCCTCCACTTTCTTAACTTTAGAATCAAGTGACCTAAATTTAATGGGAGTAACTGGTACTGAAGGGAAGGGATGGAGAGGTGCTTAGTCGGTTCGGCCGTTGTCCAAGATACCCAGAGAGGCGACTACCTGGCCGGGCTGCTCCACCGACAGTAGGGAGAGAGGCGGCGACTCAACCCCAAAAATTTAGGAGAGACAAAATTTAGGAGAGACTACCTGGTCGCTCCGCCAGGAGAGGTGACTACCTGGCCGGGCTGCTCCACCGACAGTAGAGAGAGAGGCGGCGACTCACCCACAAAAATTTAGGAGAGACAAAATTTAGGAGAGAGACTACCTGGTCGGGCTGCTCCCACCCAGAGAGATTTTGGTGGGACTATTTTCGGTGAGGCGTCTGACTGCGGGTGCGACACATTATACGAAGCATGACCTAGGACAGTCGACGACGCATGATTAAACGAAGCATGACCTACTGTAGCTATGCGACACATTATACGAAACGTGACAGCGAGAGGGAGAGGGTGTACCTCGTCGGAGCACAGCCGTATTCTGTGTGCTGGCTGCACCGTGTTGCCTGTGTTGGTGCACCTGTGCCAACACAGGAAGATCTGATGGGAAGGGATGGAGAGGTGCTTAGTCGGCCGTTGTCCAAGATACCCAGAGAGGCGACTACCTGGCCGGGCTGCTCCACCGACAGTAGGGAGAGATGCGGCGACTCACCCCCAAAAATTTAGGAGAGACAAAATTTAGGAGAGACTACCTGGTCGCTCCGCCCAGAGAGGCGACTACCTGGCCGGGCTGCTCCACCGACAGTAGAGAGAGAGGCGGCGACTCACCCACAAAAATTTAGGAGAGACAAAATTTAGGAGAGAGACTACCTGGTCGGGCTGCTCCCACCCAGAGAGATTTTGGTGGGACTATTTTGGGTGAGGCGTCTGACTGCGGGTGCGACACATTATACGAAGCATGACCTAGGACAGTCGACGACGCATGATTAAACGAAGCATGACCCAGCTGTACAACACATTATACGAAATGTGACAGCGAGAGGGAGAGGGTGTACCTCGTCGGAGCACAGCCGTATTCTGTGTGCTGGCTGCACCGTGTTGCCTGTGTTGGTGCACCTGTGCCAACACAGGAAGATCTGATGGGAAGGGATGGAGAGGTGCTTAGTCGGCCGTTGTCCAAGATACCCAGAGAGGCGACTACCTGGCCGGGCTGCTCCACCGACAGTAGGGAGAGAGGCGGCGACTCACCCACAAAAATTTAGGAGAGACTAAATTTAGGAGAGAGACTACCTGGTCGGGCTGCTCCCACCCAGAGAGATTTTGGTGGGACTATTTTGGGTGAGGCGTCTGACTGCGGGTGCGACACATTATACGAAGCATGACCTAGGACAGTCGACGACGCATGATTAAACGAAGCATGACCTAACTATGCGACACATTATACGAAACGTGACAGCGAGAGGGAGAGGGTGTACCTCGTCGGAGCACAGCCGTATTCTGTGTGCTGGCTGCACCGTGTTGCCTGTGTTGGTGCACCTGTGCCAACACAGGAAGATCTGATGGGAAGGGATGGAGAGGTGCTTAGTCGGCCGTTGTCCAAGATACCCAGAGAGGCGACTACCTGGTCGGGCCTGGCCGGGCTGCTCCACCGACAGTAGGGAGAGATGCGGCGACTCACCCCCAAAAATTTAGGAGAGACAAAATTTAGGAGAGACTACCTGGTCGCTCCGCCCAGAGAGGCGACTACCTGGCCGGGCTGCTCCACCGACAGTAGAGAGAGAGGCGGCGACTCACCCACAAAAATTTAGGAGAGACAAAATTTAGGAGAGAGACTACCTGGTCGGGCTGCTCCCACCCAGAGAGATTTTGGTGGGACTATTTTGGGTGAGGCGTCTGACTGCGGGTGCGACACATTATACGAAGCATGACCTAGGACAGTCGACGACGCATGATTAAACGAAGCATGACCTACTGTAGCTATGCGACACATTATACGAAACGTGACAGCGAGAGGGAGAGGGTGTACCTCGTCGGAGCACAGCCGTATTCTGTGTGCTGGCTGCACCGTGTTGCCTGTGTTGGTGCACCTGTGCCAACACAGGAAGATCTGATGGGAAGGGATGGAGAGGTGCTTAGTCGGCCGTTGTCCAAGATACCCAGAGAGGCGACTACCTGGCCGGGCTGCTCCACCGACAGTAGGGAGAGATGCGGCGACTCACCCCCAAAAATTTAGGAGAGACAAAATTTAGGAGAGACTACCTGGTCGCTCCGCCCAGAGAGGCGACTACCTGGCCGGGCTGCTCCACCGACAGTAGAGAGAGAGGCGGCGACTCACCCACAAAAATTTAGGAGAGACAAAATTTAGGAGAGAGACTACCTGGTCGGGCTGCTCCCACCCAGAGAGATTTTGGTGGGACTATTTTGGGTGAGGCGTCTGACTGCGGGTGCGACACATTATACGAAGCATGACCTAGGACAGTCGACGACGCATGATTAAACGAAGCATGACCTAGCTATGCGACACATTATACGAAACGTGACAGCGAGAGGGAGAGGGTGTACCTCGTCGGAGCACAGCCGTATTCTGTGTGCTGGCTGCACCGTGTTGCCTGTGTTGGTGCACCTGTGCCAACACAGGAAGATCTGATGGGAAGGGATGGAGAGGTGCTTAGTCGGCCGTTGTCCAAGATACCCAGAGAGGCGACTACCTGGCCGGGCTGCTCCACCGACAGTAGGGAGAGATGCGGCGACTCACCCACAAAAATTTAGGAGAGAGACTACCTGGTCGGGCTGCTCCCACCCAGAGAGATTTTGGTGGGACTATTTTGGGTGAGGCGTCTGACTGCGGGTGCGACACATTATACGAAGCATGACCTAGGACAGTCGACGACGCATGATTAAACGAAGCATGACCTACTGTAGCTATGCGACACATTATACGAAACGTGACAGCGAGAGGGAGAGGGTGTACCTCGTCGGAGCACAGCCGTATTCTGTGTGCTGGCTGCACCGTGTTGCCTGTGTTGGTGCACCTGTGCCAACACAGGAAGATCTGATGGGAAGGGATGGAGAGGTGCTTAGTCGGCCGTTGTCCAAGATACCCAGAGAGGCGACTACCTGGCCGGGCTGCTCCACCGACAGTAGGGAGAGATGCGGCGACTCACCCCCAAAAATTTAGGAGAGACAAAATTTAGGAGAGACTACCTGGTCGCTCCGCCCAGAGAGGCGACTACCTGGCCGGGCTGCTCCACCGACAGTAGAGAGAGAGGCGGCGACTCACCCACAAAAATTTAGGAGAGACAAAATTTAGGAGAGAGACTACCTGGTCGGGCTGCTCCCACCCAGAGAGATTTTGGTGGGACTATTTTTGGTGAGGCGTCTGACTGCGGGTGCGACACATTATACGAAGCATGACCTAGGACAGTCGACGACGCATGATTAAACGAAGCATGACCTACTGTAGCTATGCGACACATTATACGAAACGTGACAGCGAGAGGGAGAGGGTGTACCTCGTCGGAGCACAGCCGTATTCTGTGTGCTGGCTGCACCGTGTTGCCTGTGTTGGTGCACCTGTGCCAACACAGGAAGATCTGATGGGAAGGGATGGAGAGGTGCTTAGTCGGCCGTTGTCCAAGATACCCAGAGAGGCGACTACCTGGCCGGGCTGCTCCACCGACAGTAGGGAGAGATGCGGCGACTCACCCCCAAAAATTTAGGAGAGACAAAATTTAGGAGAGACTACCTGGTCGCTCCGCCCAGAGAGGCGACTACCTGGCCGGGCTGCTCCACCGACAGTAGAGAGAGAGGCGGCGACTCACCCACAAAAATTTAGGAGAGACAAAATTTAGGAGAGACTACCTGGTCGGGCTGCTCCCACCCAGAGAGATTTTGGTGGGACTATTTTGGGTGAGGCGTCTGACTGCGGGTGCGACACATTATACGAAGCATGACCTAGGACAGTCGACGACGCATGATTAAACGAAGCATGACCTACTGTAGCTATGCGACACATTATACGAAACGTGACAGCGAGAGGGAGAGGGTGTACCTCGTCGGAGCACAGCCGTATTCTGTGTGCTGGCTGCACCGTGTTGCCTGTGTTGGTGCACCTGTGCCAACACAGGAAGATCTGATGGGAAGGGATGGAGAGGTGCTTAGTCGGCCGTTGTCCAAGATACCCAGAGAGGCGACTACCTGGCCGGGCTGCTCCACCGACAGTAGGGAGAGATGCGGCGACTCACCCCCAAAAATTTAGGAGAGACAAAATTTAGGAGAGACTACCTGGTCGCTCCGCCCAGAGAGGCGACTACCTGGCCGGGCTGCTCCACCGACAGTAGAGAGAGAGGCGGCGACTCACCCACAAAAATTTAGGAGAGACAAAATTTAGGAGAGAGACTACCTGGTCGGGCTGCTCCCACCCAGAGAGATTTTGGTGGGACTATTTTGGGTGAGGCGTCTGACTGCGGGTGCGACACATTATACGAAGCATGACCTAGGACAGTCGACGACGCATGATTAAACGAAGCATGACCTACTGTAGCTATGCGACACATTATACGAAACGTGACAGCGAGAGGGAGAGGGTGTACCTCGTCGGAGCACAGCCGTATTCTGTGTGCTGGCTGCACCGTGTTGCCTGTGTTGGTGCACCTGTGCCAACACAGGAAGATCTGATGGGAAGGGATGGAGAGGTGCTTAGTCGGCCGTTGTCCAAGATACCCAGAGAGGCGACTACCTGGCCGGGCTGCTCCACCGACAGTAGGGAGAGATGCGGCGACTCACCCCCAAAAATTTAGGAGAGACAAAATTTAGGAGAGACTACCTGGTCGCTCCGCCCAGAGAGGCGACTACCTGCCTGGCTGCTCCACCAACAGTAGAGAGAGAGGCGGCGACTCACCCACAAAAATTTAGGAGAGACAAAATTTAGGAGAGAGACTACCTGGTCGGGCTGCTCCCACCCAGAGAGATTTTGGTGGGACTATTTTGGGTGAGGCGTCTGACTGCGGGTGCGACACATTATACGAAGCATGACCTAGGACAGTCGACGACGCATGATTAAACGAAGCATGACCTACTGTAGCTATGCGACACATTATACGAAACGTGACAGCGAGAGGGAGAGGGTGTACCTCGTCGGAGCACAGCCGTATTCTGTGTGCTGGCTGCACCGTGTTGCCTGTGTTGGTGCACCTGTGCCAACACAGGAAGATCTGATGGGAAGGGATGGAGAGGTGCTTAGTCGGCCGTTGTCCAAGATACCCAGAGAGGCGACTACCTGGCCGGGCTGCTCCACCGACAGTAGGGAGAGATGCGGCGACTCACCCCCAAAAATTTAGGAGAGACAAAATTTAGGAGAGAGACTACCTGGTCGGGCTGCTCCCACCCAGAGAGATTTTGGTGGGACTATTTTGGGTGAGGCGTCTGACTGCGGGTGCGACACATTATACGAAGCATGACCTAGGACAGTCGACGACGCATGATTAAACGAAGCATGACCTACTGTAGCTATGCGACACATTATACGAAACGTGACAGCGAGAGGGAGAGGGTGTACCTCGTCGGAGCACAGCCGTATTCTGTGTGCTGGCTGCACCGTGTTGCCTGTGTTGGTGCACCTGTGCCAACACAGGAAGATCTGATGGGAAGGGATGGAGAGGTGCTTAGTCGGCCGTTGTCCAAGATACCCAGAGAGGCGACTACCTGGCCGGGCTGCTCCACCGACAGTAGGGAGAGATGCGGCGACTCACCCCCAAAAATTTAGGAGAGACAAAATTTAGGAGAGACTACCTGGTCGCTCCGCCCAGAGAGGCGACTACCTGGCCGGGCTGCTCCACCGACAGTAGAGAGAGAGGCGGCGACTCACCCACAAAAATTTAGGAGAGACAAAATTTAGGAGAGAGACTACCTGGTCGGGCTGCTCCCACCCAGAGAGATTTTGGTGGGACTATTTTGGGTGAGGCGTCTGACTGCGGGTGCGACACATTATACGAAGCATGACCTAGGACAGTCGACGACGCATGATTAAACGAAGCATGACCTACTGTAGCTATGCGACACATTATACGAAACGTGACAGCGAGAGGGAGAGGGTGTACCTCGTCGGAGCACAGCCGTATTCTGTGTGCTGGCTGCACCGTGTTGCCTGTGTTGGTGCACCTGTGCCAACACAGGAAGATCTGATGGGAAGGGATGGAGAGGTGCTTAGTCGGCCGTTGTCCAAGATACCCAGAGAGGCGACTACCTGGCCGGGCTGCTCCACCGACAGTAGGGAGAGATGCGGCGACTCACCCCCAAAAATTTAGGAGAGACAAAATTTAGGAGAGACTACCTGGTCGCTCCGCCCAGAGAGGCGACTACCTGGCCGGGCTGCTCCACCGACAGTAGAGAGAGAGGCGGCGACTCACCCACAAAAATTTAGGAGAGACAAAATTTAGGAGAGAGACTACCTGGTCGGGCTGCTCCCACCCAGAGAGATTTTGGTGGGACTATTTTGGGTGAGGCGTCTGACTGCGGGTGCGACACATTATACGAAGCATGACCTAGGACAGTCGACGACGCATGATTAAACGAAGCATGACCTACTGTAGCTATGCGACACATTATACGAAACGTGACAGCGAGAGGGAGAGGGTGTACCTCGTCGGAGCACAGCCGTATTCTGTGTGCTGGCTGCACCGTGTTGCCTGTGTTGGTGCACCTGTGCCAACACAGGAAGATCTGATGGGAAGGGATGGAGAGGTGCTTAGTCGGCCGTTGTCCAAGATACCCAGAGAGGCGACTACCTGGCCGGGCTGCTCCACCGACAGTAGGGAGAGATGCGGCGACTCACCCCCAAAAATTTAGGAGAGACTACCTGGTCGCTCCGCCCAGAGAGGCGACTACCTGGCCGGGCTGCTCCACCGACAGTAGAGAGAGAGGCGGCGACTCACCCACAAAAATTTAGGAGAGACAAAATTTAGGAGAGAGACTACCTGGTCGGGCTGCTCCCACCCAGAGAGATTTTGGTGGGACTATTTTGGGTGAGGCGTCTGACTGCGGGTGCGACACATTATACGAAGCATGACCTAGGACAGTCGACGACGCATGATTAAACGAAGCATGACCTACTGTAGCTATGCGACACATTATACGAAACGTGACAGCGAGAGGGAGAGGGTGTACCTCGTCGGAGCACAGCCGTATTCTGTGTGCTGGCTGCACCGTGTTGCCTGTGTTGGTGCACCTGTGCCAACACAGGAAGATCTGATGGGAAGGGATGGAGAGGTGCTTAGTCGGCCGTTGTCCAAGATACCCAGAGAGGCGACTACCTGGCCGGGCTGCTCCACCGACAGTAGGGAGAGATGCGGCGACTCACCCCCAAAAATTTAGGAGAGACAAAATTTAGGAGAGACTACCTGGTCGCTCCGCCCAGAGAGGCGACTACCTGGCCGGGCTGCTCCACCGACAGTAGAGAGAGAGGCGGCGACTCACCCACAAAAATTTAGGAGAGACAAAATTTAGGAGAGAGACTACCTGGTCGGGCTGCTCCCACCCAGAGAGATTTTGGTGGGACTATTTTGGGTGAGGCGTCTGACTGCGGGTGCGACACATTATACGAAGCATGACCTAGGACAGTCGACGACGCATGATTAAACGAAGCATGACCTACTGTAGCTATGCGACACATTATACGAAACGTGACAGCGAGAGGGAGAGGGTGTACCTCGTCGGAGCACAGCCGTATTCTGTGTGCTGGCTGCACCGTGTTGCCTGTGTTGGTGCACCTGTGCCAACACAGGAAGATCTGATGGGAAGGGATGGAGAGGTGCTTAGTCGGCCGTTGTCCAAGATACCCAGAGGCGACTACCTGGCCGGGCTGCTCCACCGACAGTAGGGAGAGATGCGGCGACTCACCCCCAAAAATTTAGGAGAGACAAAATTTAGGAGAGACTACCTGGTCGCTCCGCCCAGAGAGGCGACTACCTGGCCGGGCTGCTCCACCGACAGTAGAGAGAGAGGCGGCGACTCACCCACAAAAATTTAGGAGAGACAAAATTTAGGAGAGAGACTACCTGGTCGGGCTGCTCCCACCCAGAGAGATTTTGGTGGGACTATTTTGGGTGAGGCGTCTGACTGCGGGTGCGACACATTATACGAAGCATGACCTAGGACAGTCAACGACGCATGATTAAACGAAGCATGACCTACTGTAGCTATGCGACACATTATACGAAACGTGACAGCGAGAGGGAGAGGGTGTACCTCGTCGGAGCACAGCCGTATTCTGTGTGCTGGCTGCACCGTGTTGCCTGTGTTGGTGCACCTGTGCCAACACAGGAAGATCTGATGGGAAGGGATGGAGAGGTGCTTAGTCGGCCGTTGTCCAAGATACCCAGAGAGGCGACTACCTGGCCGGGCTGCTCCACCGACAGTAGGGAGAGATGCGGCGACTCACCCCCAAAAATTTAGGAGAGACAAAATTTAGGAGAGACTACCTGGTCGCTCCGCCCAGAGAGGCGACTACCTGGCCGGGCTGCTCCACCGACAGTAGAGAGAGAGGCGGCGACTCACCCACAAAAATTTAGGAGAGACAAAATTTAGGAGAGAGACTACCTGGTCGGGCTGCTCCCACCCAGAGAGATTTTGGTGGGACTATTTTGGGTGAGGCGTCTGACTGCGGGTGCGACACATTATACGAAGCATGACCTAGGACAGTCGACGACGCATGATTAAACGAAGCATGACCTACTGTAGCTATGCGACACATTATACGAAACGTGACAGCGAGAGGGAGAGGGTGTACCTCGTCGGAGCACAGCCGTATTCTGTGTGCTGGCTGCACCGTGTTGCCTGTGTTGGTGCACCTGTGCCAACACAGGAAGATCTGATGGGAAGGGATGGAGAGGTGCTTAGTCGGCCGTTGTCCAAGATACCCAGAGAGGCGACTACCTGGCCGGGCTGCTCCACCGACAGTAGGGAGAGATGCGGCGACTCACCCCCAAAAATTTAGGAGAGACAAAATTTAGGAGAGACTACCTGGTCGCTCCGCCCAGAGAGGCGACTACCTGGCCGGGCTGCTCCACCGACAGTAGAGAGAGAGGCGGCGACTCACCCACAAAAATTTAGGAGAGACAAAATTTAGGAGAGAGACTACCTGGTCGGGCTGCTCCCACCCAGAGAGATTTTGGTGGGACTATTTTGGGTGAGGCGTCTGACTGCGGGTGCGACACATTATACGAAGCATGACCTAGGACAGTCGACGACGCATGATTAAACGAAGCATGACCTACTGTAGCTATGCGACACATTATACGAAACGTGACAGCGAGAGGGAGAGGGTGTACCTCGTCGGAGCACAGCCGTATTCTGTGTGCTGGCTGCACCGTGTTGCCTGTGTTGGTGCACCTGTGCCAACACAGGAAGATCTGATGGGAAGGGATGGAGAGGTGCTTAGTCGGCCGTTGTCCAAGATACCCAGAGAGGCGACTACCTGGCCGGGCTGCTCCACCGACAGTAGGGAGAGATGCGGCGACTCACCCCCAAAAATTTAGGAGAGACAAAATTTAGGAGAGACTACCTGGTCGCTCCGCCCAGAGAGGCGACTACCTGGCCGGGCTGCTCCACCGACAGTAGAGAGAGAGGCGGCGACTCACCCACAAAAATTTAGGAGAGACAAAATTTAGGAGAGAGACTACCTGGTCGGGCTGCTCCCACCCAGAGAGATTTTGGTGGGACTATTTTGGGTGAGGCGTCTGACTGCGGGTGCGACACATTATACGAAGCATGACCTAGGACAGTCGACGACGCATGATTAAACGAAGCATGACCTACTGTAGCTATGCGACACATTATACGAAACGTGACAGCGAGAGGGAGAGGGTGTACCTCGTCGGAGCACAGCCGTATTCTGTGTGCTGGCTGCACCGTGTTGCCTGTGTTGGTGCACCTGTGCCAACACAGGAAGATCTGATGGGAAGGGATGGAGAGGTGCTTAGTCGGCCGTTGTCCAAGATACCCAGAGAGGCGACTACCTGGCCGGGCTGCTCCACCGACAGTAGGGAGAGATGCGGCGACTCACCCCCAAAAATTTAGGAGAGACAAAATTTAGGAGAGACTACCTGGTCGCTCCGCCCAGAGAGGCGACTACCTGGCCGGGCTGCTCCACCGACAGTAGAGAGAGAGGCGGCGACTCACCCACAAAAATTTAGGAGAGACAAAATTTAGGAGAGAGAGACTACCTGGTCGGGCTGCTCCCACCCAGAGAGATTTTGGTGGGACTATTTTGGGTGAGGCGTCTGACTGCGGGTGCGACACATTATACGAAGCATGACCTAGGACAGTCGACGACGCATGATTAAACGAAGCATGACCTACTGTAGCTATGCGACACATTATACGAAACGTGACAGCGAGAGGGAGAGGGTGTACCTCGTCGGAGCACAGCCGTATTCTGTGTGCTGGCTGCACCGTGTTGCCTGTGTTGGTGCACCTGTGCCAACACAGGAAGATCTGATGGGAAGGGATGGAGAGGTGCTTAGTCGGCCGTTGTCCAAGATACCCAGAGAGGCGACTACCTGGCCGGGCTGCTCCACCGACAGTAGGGAGAGATGCGGCGACTCACCCCCAAAAATTTAGGAGAGACAAAATTTAGGAGAGACTACCTGGTCGCTCCGCCCAGAGAGGCGACTACCTGGCCGGGCTGCTCCACCGACAGTAGAGAGAGAGGCGGCGACTCACCCACAAAAATTTAGGAGAGACAAAATTTAGGAGAGAGACTACCTGGTCGGGCTGCTCCCACCCAGAGAGATTTTGGTGGGACTATTTTGGGTGAGGCGTCTGACTGCGGGTGCGACACATTATACGAAGCATGACCTAGGACAGTCGACGACGCATGATTAAACGAAGCATGACCTACTGTAGCTATGCGACACATTATACGAAACGTGACAGCGAGAGGGAGAGGGTGTACCTCGTCGGAGCACAGCCGTATTCTGTGTGCTGGCTGCACCGTGTTGCCTGTGTTGGTGCACCTGTGCCAACACAGGAAGATCTGATGGGAAGGGAGGGAGAGGTGCTTAGTCGGCCGTTGTCCAAGATACCCAGAGAGGCGACTACCTGGCCGGGCTGCTCCACCGACAGTAGGGAGAGATGCGGCGACTCACCCCCAAAAATTTAGGAGAGACAAAATTTAGGAGAGACTACCTGGTCGCTCCGCCCAGAGAGGCGACTACCTGGCCGGGCTGCTCCACCGACAGTAGAGAGAGAGGCGGCGACTCACCCACAAAAATTTAGGAGAGACAAAATTTAGGAGAGAGACTACCTGGTCGGGCTGCTCCCACCCAGAGAGATTTTGGTGGGACTATTTTGGGTGAGGCGTCTGACTGCGGGTGCGACACATTATACGAAGCATGACCTAGGACAGTCGACGACGCATGATTAAACGAAGCATGACCTACTGTAGCTATGCGACACATTATACGAAACGTGACAGCGAGAGGGAGAGGGTGTACCTCGTCGGAGCACAGCCGTATTCTGTGTGCTGGCTGCACCGTGTTGCCTGTGTTGGTGCACCTGTGCCAACACAGGAAGATCTGATGGGAAGGGATGGAGAGGTGCTTAGTCGGCCGTTGTCCAAGATACCCAGAGAGGCGACTACCTGGCCGGGCTGCTCCACCGACAGTAGGGAGAGATGCGGCGACTCACCCCCAAAAATTTAGGAGAGACAAAATTTAGGAGAGACTACCTGGTCGCTCCGCCCAGAGAGGCGACTACCTGGCCGGGCTGCTCCACCGACAGTAGAGAGAGAGGCGGCGACTCACCCACAAAAATTTAGGAGAGACAAAATTTAGGAGAGAGACTACCTGGTCGGGCTGCTCCCACCCAGAGAGATTTTGGTGGGACTATTTTGGGTGAGGCGTCTGACTGCGGGTGCGACACATTATACGAAGCATGACCTAGGACAGTCGACGACGCATGATTAAACGAAGCATGACCTACTGTAGCTATGCGACACATTATACGAAACGTGACAGCGAGAGGGAGAGGGTGTACCTCGTCGGAGCACAGCCGTATTCTGTGTGCTGGCTGCACCGTGTTGCCTGTGTTGGTGCACCTGTGCCAACACAGGAAGATCTGATGGGAAGGGATGGAGAGGTGCTTAGTCGGCCGTTGTCCAAGATACCCAGAGAGGCGACTACCTGGCCGGGCTGCTCCACCGACAGTAGGGAGAGATGCGGCGACTCACCCCCAAAAATTTAGGAGAGACAAAATTTAGGAGAGACTACCTGGTCGCTCCGCCCAGAGAGGCGACTACCTGGCCGGGCTGCTCCACCGACAGTAGAGAGAGAGGCGGCGACTCACCCACAAAAATTTAGGAGAGACAAAATTTAGGAGAGAGACTACCTGGTCGGGCTGCTCCCACCCAGAGAGATTTTGGTGGGACTATTTTGGGTGAGGCGTCTGACTGCGGGTGCGACACATTATACGAAGCATGACCTAGGACAGTCGACGACGCATGATTAAACGAAGCATGACCTACTGTAGCTATGCGACACATTATACGAAACGTGACAGCGAGAGGGAGAGGGTGTACCTCGTCGGAGCACAGCCGTATTCTGTGTGCTGGCTGCACCGTGTTGCCTGTGTTGGTGCACCTGTGCCAACACAGGAAGATCTGATGGGAAGGGATGGAGAGGTGCTTAGTCGGCCGTTGTCCAAGATACCCAGAGAGGCGACTACCTGGCCGGGCTGCTCCACCGACAGTAGGGAGAGATGCGGCGACTCACCCCCAAAAATTTAGGAGAGACAAAATTTAGGAGAGACTACCTGGTCGCTCCGCCCAGAGAGGCGACTACCTGGCCGGGCTGCTCCACCGACAGTAGAGAGAGAGGCGGCGACTCACCCACAAAAATTTAGGAGAGACAAAATTTAGGAGAGAGACTACCTGGTCGGGCTGCTCCCACCCAGAGAGATTTTGGTGGGACTATTTTGGGTGAGGCGTCTGACTGCGGGTGCGACACATTATACGAAGCATGACCTAGGACAGTCGACGACGCATGATTAAACGAAGCATGACCTACTGTAGCTATGCGACACATTATACGAAACGTGACAGCGAGAGGGAGAGGGTGTACCTCGTCGGAGCACAGCCGTATTCTGTGTGCTGGCTGCACCGTGTTGCCTGTGTTGGTGCACCTGTGCCAACACAGGAAGATCTGATGGGAAGGGATGGAGAGGTGCTTAGTCGGCCGTTGTCCAAGATACCCAGAGAGGCGACTACCTGGCCGGGCTGCTCCACCGACAGTAGGGAGAGATGCGGCGACTCACCCCCAAAAATTTAGGAGAGACAAAATTTAGGAGAGACTACCTGGTCGCTCCGCCCAGAGAGGCGACTACCTGGCCGGGCTGCTCCACCGACAGTAGAGAGAGAGGCGGCGACTCACCCACAAAAATTTAGGAGAGACAAAATTTAGGAGAGAGACTACCTGGTCGGGCTGCTCCCACCCAGAGAGATTTTGGTGGGACTATTTTGGGTGAGGCGTCTGACTGCGGGTGCGACACATTATACGAAGCATGACCTAGGACAGTCGACGACGCATGATTAAACGAAGCATGACCTACTGTAGCTATGCGACACATTATACGAAACGTGACAGCGAGAGGGAGAGGGTGTACCTCGTCGGAGCACAGCCGTATTCTGTGTGCTGGCTGCACCGTGTTGCCTGTGTTGGTGCACCTGTGCCAACACAGGAAGATCTGATGGGAAGGGATGGAGAGGTGCTTAGTCGGCCGTTGTCCAAGATACCCAGAGAGGCGACTACCTGGCCGGGCTGCTCCACCGACAGTAGGGAGAGATGCGGCGACTCACCCCCAAAAATTTAGGAGAGACAAAATTTAGGAGAGACTACCTGGTCGCTCCGCCCAGAGAGGCGACTACCTGGCCGGGCTGCTCCACCGACAGTAGAGAGAGAGGCGGCGACTCACCCACAAAAATTTAGGAGAGACAAAATTTAGGAGAGAGACTACCTGGTCGGGCTGCTCCCACCCAGAGAGATTTTGGTGGGACTATTTTGGGTGAGGCGTCTGACTGCGGGTGCGACACATTATACGAAGCATGACCTAGGACAGTCGACGACGCATGATTAAACGAAGCATGACCTACTGTAGCTATGCGACACATTATACGAAACGTGACAGCGAGAGGGAGAGGGTGTACCTCGTCGGAGCACAGCCGTATTCTGTGTGCTGGCTGCACCGTGTTGCCTGTGTTGGTGCACCTGTGCCAACACAGGAAGATCTGATGGGAAGGGATGGAGAGGTGCTTAGTCGGCCGTTGTCCAAGATACCCAGAGAGGCGACTACCTGGCCGGGCTGCTCCACCGACAGTAGGGAGAGATGCGGCGACTCACCCCCAAAAATTTAGGAGAGACAAAATTTAGGAGAGACTACCTGGTCGCTCCGCCCAGAGAGGCGACTACCTGGCCGGGCTGCTCCACCGACAGTAGAGAGAGAGAGGCGGCGACTCACCCACAAAAATTTAGGAGAGACAAAATTTAGGAGAGAGACTACCTGGTCGGGCTGCTCCCACCCAGAGAGATTTTGGTGGGACTATTTTGGGTGAGGCGTCTGACTGCGGGTGCGACACATTATACGAAGCATGACCTAGGACAGTCGACGACGCATGATTAAACGAAGCATGACCTACTGTAGCTATGCGACACATTATACGAAACGTGACAGCGAGAGGGAGAGGGTGTACCTCGTCGGAGCACAGCCGTATTCTGTGTGCTGGCTGCACCGTGTTGCCTGTGTTGGTGCACCTGTGCCAACACAGGAAGATCTGATGGGAAGGGATGGAGAGGTGCTTAGTCGGCCGTTGTCCAAGATACCCAGAGAGGCGACTACCTGGCCGGGCTGCTCCACCGACAGTAGGGAGAGATGCGGCGACTCACCCCCAAAAATTTAGGAGAGACAAAATTTAGGAGAGACTACCTGGTCGCTCCGCCCAGAGAGGCGACTACCTGGCCGGGCTGCTCCACCGACAGTAGAGAGAGAGGCGGCGACTCACCCACAAAAATTTAGGAGAGACAAAATTTAGGAGAGAGACTACCTGGTCGGGCTGCTCCCACCCAGAGAGATTTTGGTGGGACTATTTTGGGTGAGGCGTCTGACTGCGGGTGCGACACATTATACGAAGCATGACCTAGGACAGTCGACGACGCATGATTAAACGAAGCATGACCTACTGTAGCTATGCGACACATTATACGAAACGTGACAGCGAGAGGGAGAGGGTGTACCTCGTCGGAGCACAGCCGTATTCTGTGTGCTGGCTGCACCGTGTTGCCTGTGTTGGTGCACCTGTGCCAACACAGGAAGATCTGATGGGAAGGGATGGAGAGGTGCTTAGTCGGCCGTTGTCCAAGATACCCAGAGAGGCGACTACCTGGCCGGGCTGCTCCACCGACAGTAGGGAGAGATGCGGCGACTCACCCCCAAAAATTTAGGAGAGACAAAATTTAGGAGAGACTACCTGGTCGCTCCGCCCAGAGAGGCGACTACCTGGCTGGGCTGCTCCACCGACAGTAGAGAGAGAGAGGCGGCGACTCACCCACAAAAATTTAGGAGAGACAAAATTTAGGAGAGAGACTACCTGGTCGGGCTGCTCCCACCCAGAGAGATTTTGGTGGGACTATTTTGGGTGAGGCGTCTGACTGCGGGTGCGACACATTATACGAAGCATGACCTAGGACAGTCGACGACGCATGATTAAACGAAGCATGACCTACTGTAGCTATGCGACACATTATACGAAACGTGACAGCGAGAGGGAGAGGGTGTACCTCGTCGGAGCACAGCCGTATTCTGTGTGCTGGCTGCACCGTGTTGCCTGTGTTGGTGCACCTGTGCCAACACAGGAAGATCTGATGGGAAGGGATGGAGAGGTGCTTAGTCGGCCGTTGTCCAAGATACCCAGAGAGGCGACTACCTGGCCGGGCTGCTCCACCGACAGTAGGGAGAGATGCGGCGACTCACCCCCAAAAATTTAGGAGAGACAAAATTTAGGAGAGACTACCTGGTCGCTCCGCCCAGAGAGGCGACTACCTGGCCGGGCTGCTCCACCGACAGTAGAGAGAGAGGCGGCGACTCACCCACAAAAATTTAGGAGAGACAAAATTTAGGAGAGAGACTACCTGGTCGGGCTGCTCCCACCCAGAGAGATTTTGGTGGGACTATTTTGGGTGAGGCGTCTGACTGCGGGTGCGACACATTATACGAAGCATGACCTAGGACAGTCGACGACGCATGATTAAACGAAGCATGACCTACTGTAGCTATGCGACACATTATACGAAACGTGACAGCGAGAGGGAGAGGGTGTACCTCGTCGGAGCACAGCCGTATTCTGTGTGCTGGCTGCACCGTGTTGCCTGTGTTGGTGCACCTGTGCCAACACAGGAAGATCTGATGGGAAGGGATGGAGAGGTGCTTAGTCGGCCGTTGTCCAAGATACCCAGAGAGGCGACTACCTGGCCGGGCTGCTCCACCGACAGTAGGGAGAGATGCGGCGACTCACCCCCAAAAATTTAGGAGAGACAAAATTTAGGAGAGACTACCTGGTCGCTCCGCCCAGAGAGGCGACTACCTGGCCGGTTTGCTCCACCGACAGTAGAGAGAGGCGGCGACTCACCCACAAAAATTTAGGAGAGACAAAATTTAGGAGAGAGACTACCTGGTCGGGCTGCTCCCACCCAGAGAGATTTTGGTGGGACTATTTTGGGTGAGGCGTCTGACTGCGGGTGCGACACATTATACGAAGCATGACCTAGGACAGTCGACGACGCATGATTAAACGAAGCATGACCTACTGTAGCTATGCGACACATTATACGAAACGTGACAGCGAGAGGGAGAGGGTGTACCTCGTCGGAGCACAGCCGTATTCTGTGTGCTGGCTGCACCGTGTTGCCTGTGTTGGTGCACCTGTGCCAACACAGGAAGATCTGATGGGAAGGGATGGAGAGGTGCTTAGTCGGCCGTTGTCCAAGATACCCAGAGAGGCGACTACCTGGCCGGGCTGCTCCACCGACAGTAGGGAGAGATGCGGCGACTCACCCCCAAAAATTTAGGAGAGACAAAATTTAGGAGAGACTACCTGGTCGCTCCGCCCAGAGAGGCGACTACCTGGCCGGGCTGCTCCACCGACAGTAGAGAGAGAGGCGGCGACTCACCCACAAAAATTTAGGAGAGACAAAATTTAGGAGAGAGACTACCTGGTCGGGCTGCTCCCACCCAGAGAGATTTTGGTGGGACTATTTTGGGTGAGGCGTCTGACTGCGGGTGCGACACATTATACGAAGCATGACCTAGGACAGTCGACGACGCATGATTAAACGAAGCATGACCTACTGTAGCTATGCGACACATTATACGAAACGTGACAGCGAGAGGGAGAGGGTGTACCTCGTCGGAGCACAGCCGTATTCTGTGTGCTGGCTGCACCGTGTTGCCTGTGTTGGTGCACCTGTGCCAACACAGGAAGATCTGATGGGAAGGGATGGAGAGGTGCTTAGTCGGCCGTTGTCCAAGATACCCAGAGAGGCGACTACCTGGCCGGGCTGCTCCACCGACAGTAGGGAGAGATGCGGCGACTCACCCCCAAAAATTTAGGAGAGACAAAATTTAGGAGAGACTACCTGGTCGCTCCGCCCAGAGAGGCGACTACCTGGCCGGGCTGCTCCACCGACAGTAGAGAGAGAGGCGGCGACTCACCCACAAAAATTTAGGAGAGACAAAATTTAGGAGAGAGACTACCTGGTCGGGCTGCTCCCACCCAGAGAGATTTTGGTGGGACTATTTTGGGTGAGGCGTCTGACTGCGGGTGCGACACATTATACGAAGCATGACCTAGGACAGTCGACGACGCATGATTAAACGAAGCATGACCTACTGTAGCTATGCGACACATTATACGAAACGTGACAGCGAGAGGGAGAGGGTGTACCTCGTCGGAGCACAGCCGTATTCTGTGTGCTGGCTGCACCGTGTTGCCTGTGTTGGTGCACCTGTGCCAACACAGGAAGATCTGATGGGAAGGGATGGAGAGGTGCTTAGTCGGCCGTTGTCCAAGATACCCAGAGAGGCGACTACCTGGCCGGGCTGCTCCACCGACAGTAGGGAGAGATGCGGCGACTCACCCCCAAAAATTTAGGAGAGACAAAATTTAGGAGAGACTACCTGGTCGCTCCGCCCAGAGAGGCGACTACCTGGCCGGGCTGCTCCACCGACAGTAGAGAGAGAGGCGGCGACTCACCCACAAAAATTTAGGAGAGACAAAATTTAGGAGAGAGACTACCTGGTCGGGCTGCTCCCACCCAGAGAGATTTTGGTGGGACTATTTTGGGTGAGGCGTCTGACTGCGGGTGCGACACATTATACGAAGCATGACCTAGGACAGTCGACGACGCATGATTAAACGAAGCATGACCTACTGTAGCTATGCGACACATTATACGAAACGTGACAGCGAGAGGGAGAGGGTGTACCTCGTCGGAGCACAGCCGTATTCTGTGTGCTGGCTGCACCGTGTTGCCTGTGTTGGTGCACCTGTGCCAACACAGGAAGATCTGATGGGAAGGGATGGAGAGGTGCTTAGTCGGCCGTTGTCCAAGATACCCAGAGAGGCGACTACCTGGCCGGGCTGCTCCACCGACAGTAGGGAGAGATGCGGCGACTCACCCCCAAAAATTTAGGAGAGACAAAATTTAGGAGAGACTACCTGGTCGCTCCGCCCAGAGAGGCGACTACCTGGCCGGGCTGCTCCACCGACAGTAGAGAGAGAGGCGGCGACTCACCCACAAAAATTTAGGAGAGACAAAATTTAGGAGAGAGACTACCTGGTCGGGCTGCTCCCACCCAGAGAGATTTTGGTGGGACTATTTTGGGTGAGGCGTCTGACTGCGGGTGCGACACATTATACGAAGCATGACCTAGGACAGTCGACGACGCATGATTAAACGAAGCATGACCTACTGTAGCTATGCGACACATTATACGAAACGTGACAGCGAGAGGGAGAGGGTGTACCTCGTCGGAGCACAGCCGTATTCTGTGTGCTGGCTGCACCGTGTTGCCTGTGTTGGTGCACCTGTGCCAACACAGGAAGATCTGATGGGAAGGGATGGAGAGGTGCTTAGTCGGCCGTTGTCCAAGATACCCAGAGAGGCGACTACCTGGCCGGGCTGCTCCACCGACAGTAGGGAGAGATGCGGCGACTCACCCCCAAAAATTTAGGAGAGACAAAATTTAGGAGAGACTACCTGGTCGCTCCGCCCAGAGAGGCGACTACCTGGCCGGGCTGCTCCACCGACAGTAGAGAGAGAGGCGGCGACTCACCCACAAAAATTTAGGAGAGACAAAATTTAGGAGAGAGACTACCTGGTCGGGCTGCTCCCACCCAGAGAGATTTTGGTGGGACTATTTTGGGTGAGGCGTCTGACTGCGGGTGCGACACATTATACGAAGCATGACCTAGGACAGTCGACGACGCATGATTAAACGAAGCATGACCTACTGTAGCTATGCGACACATTATACGAAACGTGACAGCGAGAGGGAGAGGGTGTACCTCGTCGGAGCACAGCCGTATTCTGTGTGCTGGCTGCACCGTGTTGCCTGTGTTGGTGCACCTGTGCCAACACAGGAAGATCTGATGGGAAGGGATGGAGAGGTGCTTAGTCGGCCGTTGTCCAAGATACCCAGAGAGGCGACTACCTGGCCGGGCTGCTCCACCGACAGTAGGGAGAGATGCGGCGACTCACCCCCAAAAATTTAGGAGAGACAAAATTTAGGAGAGACTACCTGGTCGCTCCGCCCAGAGAGGCGACTACCTGGCCGGGCTGCTCCACCGACAGTAGAGAGAGAGGCGGCGACTCACCCACAAAAATTTAGGAGAGACAAAATTTAGGAGAGAGACTACCTGGTCGGGCTGCTCCCACCCAGAGAGATTTTGGTGGGACTATTTTGGGTGAGGCGTCTGACTGCGGGTGCGACACATTATACGAAGCATGACCTAGGACAGTCGACGACGCATGATTAAACGAAGCATGACCTACTGTAGCTATGCGACACATTATACGAAACGTGACAGCGAGAGGGAGAGGGTGTACCTCGTCGGAGCACAGCCGTATTCTGTGTGCTGGCTGCACCGTGTTGCCTGTGTTGGTGCACCTGTGCCAACACAGGAAGATCTGATGGGAAGGGATGGAGAGGTGCTTAGTCGGCCGTTGTCCAAGATACCCAGAGAGGCGACTACCTGGCCGGGCTGCTCCACCGACAGTAGGGAGAGATGCGGCGACTCACCCCCAAAAATTTAGGAGAGACAAAATTTAGGAGAGACTACCTGGTCGCTCCGCCCAGAGAGGCGACTACCTGGCCGGGCTGCTCCACCGACAGTAGAGAGAGAGGCGGCGACTCACCCACAAAAATTTAGGAGAGACAAAATTTAGGAGAGAGACTACCTGGTCGGGCTGCTCCCACCCAGAGAGATTTTGGTGGGACTATTTTGGGTGAGGCGTCTGACTGCGGGTGCGACACATTATACGAAGCATGACCTAGGACAGTCGACGACGCATGATTAAACGAAGCATGACCTACTGTAGCTATGCGACACATTATACGAAACGTGACAGCGAGAGGGAGAGGGTGTACCTCGTCGGAGCACAGCCGTATTCTGTGTGCTGGCTGCACCGTGTTGCCTGTGTTGGTGCACCTGTGCCAACACAGGAAGATCTGATGGGAAGGGATGGAGAGGTGCTTAGTCGGCCGTTGTCCAAGATACCCAGAGAGGCGACTACCTGGCCGGGCTGCTCCACCGATAGTAGGGAGAGATGCGGTGACTCACCCCCAAAAATTTAGGAGAGACAAAATTAAGGAGAGACTACCTGGTCGCTCCGCCCAGAGAGGCGACTACCTGGCCGGGCTGCTCCACCGACAGTAGAGAGAGAGGCGGCGACTCACCCACAAAAATTTAGGAGAGACAAAATTTAGGAGAGAGACTACCTGGTCGGGCTGCTCCCACCCAGAGAGATTTTGGTGGGACTATATTGGGTGAGGCGTCTGACTGCGGGTGCGACACATTATACGAAGCATGACCTAGGACAGTCGACGACGCATGATTAAACGAAGCATGACCTACTGTAGCTATGCGACACATTATACGAAACGTGACAGCGAGAGGGAGAGGGTGTACCTCGTCGGAGCACAGCCGTATTCTTTGTGCTGGCTGCACCGTGTTGCCTGTGTTGATGCACCTGTGCCAACACAGGAAGATCTGATGGGAAGGGATGGAGAGGTGCTTAGTCGGCCGTTGTCCAAGATACCCAGAGAGGCGACTACCTGGCCCGGCTGCTCCACCGACAGTAGGGAGAGATGCGGCGACTCACCCCCAAAAATTTAGGAGAGACAAAATTTAGGAGAGACTACCTGGTCGCTCCGCCCAGAGAGGCGACTACCTGGCCGGGCTGCTCCACCGACAGTAGAGAGAGGCGGCGACTCACCCACAAAAATTTAGGAGAGACAAAATTTAGGAGAGAGACTACCTGGTCGGGCTGCTCCCACCCAGAGAGATTTTGGTGGGACTATTTTGGGTGAGGCGTCTGACTGCGGGTGCGACACATTATACGAAGCATGACCTAGGACAGTCGACGACGCATGATTAAACGAAGCATGACCTACTGTAGCTATGCGACACATTATACGAAACGTGACAGCGAGAGGGAGAGGGTGTACCTCGTCGGAGCACAGCCGTATTCTGTGTGCTGGCTGCACCGTGTTGCCTGTGTTGGTGCACCTGTGCCAACACAGGAAGATCTGATGGGAAGGGATGGAGAGGTGCTTAGTCGGCCGTTGTCCAAGATACCCAGAGAGGCGACTACCTGGCCGGGCTGCTCCACCGACAGTAGGGAGAGATGCGGCGACTCACCCCCAAAAATTTAGGAGAGACAAAATTTAGGAGAGACTACCTGGTCGCTCCGCCCAGAGAGGCGACTACCTGGCCGGGCTGCTCCACCGACAGTAGAGAGAGAGGCGGCGACTCACCCACAAAAATTTAGGAGAGACAAAATTTAGGAGAGAGACTACCTGGTCGGGCTGCTCCCACCCAGAGAGATTTTGGTGGGACTATTTTGGGTGAGGCGTCTGACTGCGGGTGCGACACATTATACGAAGCATGACCTAGGACAGTCGACGACGCATGATTAAACGAAGCATGACCTACTGTAGCTATGCGACACATTATACGAAACGTGACAGCGAGAGGGAGAGGGTGTACCTCGTCGGAGCACAGCCGTATTCTGTGTGCTGGCTGCACCGTGTTGCCTGTGTTGGTGCACCTGTGCCAACACAGGAAGATCTGATGGGAAGGGATGGAGAGGTGCTTAGTCGGCCGTTGTCCAAGATACCCAGAGAGGCGACTACCTGGCCGGGCTGCTCCACCGACAGTAGGGAGAGATGCGGCGACTCACCCCCAAAAATTTAGGAGAGACAAAATTTAGGAGAGACTACCTGGTCGCTCCGCCCAGAGAGGCGACTACCTGGCCGGGCTGCTCCACCGACAGTAGAGAGAGAGGCGGCGACTCACCCACAAAAATTTAGGAGAGACAAAATTTAGGAGAGAGACTACCTGGTCGGGCTGCTCCCACCCAGAGAGATTTTGGTGGGACTATTTTGGGTGAGGCGTCTGACTGCGGGTGCGACACATTATACGAAGCATGACCTAGGACAGTCGACGACGCATGATTAAACGAAGCATGACCTACTGTAGCTATGCGACACATTATACGAAACGTGACAGCGAGAGGGAGAGGGTGTACCTCGTCGGAGCACAGCCGTATTCTGTGTGCTGGCTGCACCGTGTTGCCTGTGTTGGTGCACCTGTGCCAACACAGGAAGATCTGATGGGAAGGGATGGAGAGGTGCTTAGTCGGCCGTTGTCCAAGATACCCAGAGAGGCGACTACCTGGCCGGGCTGCTCCACCGACAGTAGGGAGAGATGCGGCGACTCACCCCCAAAAATTTAGGAGAGACAAAATTTAGGAGAGACTACCTGGTCGCTCCGCCCAGAGAGGCGACTACCTGGCCGGGCTGCTCCACCGACAGTAGAGAGAGAGGCGGCGACTCACCCACAAAAATTTAGGAGAGACAAAATTTAGGAGAGAGACTACCTGGTCGGGCTGCTCCCACCCAGAGAGATTTTGGTGGGACTATTTTGGGTGAGGCGTCTGACTGCGGGTGCGACACATTATACGAAGCATGACCTAGGACAGTCGACGACGCATGATTAAACGAAGCATGACCTACTGTAGCTATGCGACACATTATACGAAACGTGACAGCGAGAGGGAGAGGGTGTACCTCGTCGGAGCACAGCCGTATTCTGTGTGCTGGCTGCACCGTGTTGCCTGTGTTGGTGCACCTGTGCCAACACAGGAAGATCTGATGGGAAGGGATGGAGAGGTGCTTAGTCGGCCGTTGTCCAAGATACCCAGAGAGGCGACTACCTGGCCGGGCTGCTCCACCGACAGTAGGGAGAGATGCGGCGACTCACCCCCAAAATTTAGGAGAGACAAAATTTAGGAGAGACTACCTGGTCGCTCCGCCCAGAGAGGCGACTACCTGGCCGGGCTGCTCCACCGACAGTAGAGAGAGAGGCGGCGACTCACCCACAAAAATTTAGGAGAGACAAAATTTAGGAGAGAGACTACCTGGTCGGGCTGCTCCCACCCAGAGAGATTTTGGTGGGACTATTTTGGGTGAGGCGTCTGACTGCGGGTGCGACACATTATACGAAGCATGACCTAGGACAGTCGACGACGCATGATTAAACGAAGCATGACCTACTGTAGCTATGCGACACATTATACGAAACGTGACAGCGAGAGGGAGAGGGTGTACCTCGTCGGAGCACAGCCGTATTCTGTGTGCTGGCTGCACCGTGTTGCCTGTGTTGGTGCACCTGTGCCAACACAGGAAGATCTGATGGGAAGGGATGGAGAGGTGCTTAGTCGGCCGTTGTCCAAGATACCCAGAGAGGCGACTACCTGGCCGGGCTGCTCCACCGACAGTAGGGAGAGATGCGGCGACTCACCCCCAAAAATTTAGGAGAGACAAAATTTAGGAGAGACTACCTGGTCGCTCCGCCCAGAGAGGCGACTACCTGGCCGGGCTGCTCCACCGACAGTAGAGAGAGAGGCGGCGACTCACCCACAAAAATTTAGGAGAGACAAAATTTAGGAGAGAGACTACCTGGTCGGGCTGCTCCCACCCAGAGAGATTTTGGTGGGACTATTTTGGGTGAGGCGTCTGACTGCGGGTGCGACACATTATACGAAGCATGACCTAGGACAGTCGACGACGCATGATTAAACGAAGCATGACCTACTGTAGCTATGCGACACATTATACGAAACGTGACAGCGAGAGGGAGAGGGTGTACCTCGTCGGAGCACAGCCGTATTCTGTGTGCTGGCTGCACCGTGTTGCCTGTGTTGGTGCACCTGTGCCAACACAGGAAGATCTGATGGGAAGGGATGGAGAGGTGCTTAGTCGGCCGTTGTCCAAGATACCCAGAGAGGCGACTACCTGGCCGGGCTGCTCCACCGACAGTAGGGAGAGATGCGGCGACTCACCCCCAAAAATTTAGGAGAGACAAAATTTAGGAGAGACTACCTGGTCGCTCCGCCCAGAGAGGCGACTACCTGGCCGGGCTGCTCCACCGACAGTAGAGAGAGAGGCGGCGACTCACCCACAAAAATTTAGGAGAGACAAAATTTAGGAGAGAGACTACCTGGTCGGGCTGCTCCCACCCAGAGAGATTTTGGTGGGACTATTTTGGGTGAGGCGTCTGACTGCGGGTGCGACACATTATACGAAGCATGACCTAGGACAGTCGACGACGCATGATTAAACGAAGCATGACCTACTGTAGCTATGCGACACATTATACGAAACGTGACAGCGAGAGGGAGAGGGTGTACCTCGTCGGAGCACAGCCGTATTCTGTGTGCTGGCTGCACCGTGTTGCCTGTGTTGGTGCACCTGTGCCAACACAGGAAGATCTGATGGGAAGGGATGGAGAGGTGCTTAGTCGGCCGTTGTCCAAGATACCCAGAGAGGCGACTACCTGGCCGGGCTGCTCCACCGACAGTAGGGAGAGATGCGGCGACTCACCCCCAAAAATTTAGGAGAGACAAAATTTAGGAGAGACTACCTGGTCGCTCCGCCCAGAGAGGCGACTACCTGGCCGGGCTGCTCCACCGACAGTAGAGAGAGAGGCGGCGACTCACCCACAAAAATTTAGGAGAGACAAAATTTAGGAGAGAGACTACCTGGTCGGGCTGCTCCCACCCAGAGAGATTTTGGTGGGACTATTTTGGGTGAGGCGTCTGACTGCGGGTGCGACACATTATACGAAGCATGACCTAGGACAGTCGACGACGCATGATTAAACGAAGCATGACCCAGCTATACGACACATTATACGAAACGTGACAGCGAGAGTGTGACGCATGTCCAGTGTGAGCATGCTGTACAGAACGCCTAGTCATGCCCCACTCTCGCTAG